>JAJONR010003935.1:0-62731 GCA_029582245.1 Solanum etuberosum | reverse complement strand
TTTTTTTTTTTTTTTTTTTTTTTGTTAAAAAAGAAACAGGTCGTAAGTATAGTAGCTACAAATTAGTAAAGATATTTGTCCTGTTATTCCGAAACATTGTATGATAAGCAACAAATTACATAAATAAATATGGTCGAAATTTAGCTCAATTGGATTGTCCTGTTTCGTCATATTGTCTATGGAATAATTATTTAGTAAATGATCCTCTTTTTATTTCGTTTATAAATTATAATATATGAACTTTAGAAGTCTATAATCCCTTTTCAACAAATTGAAATTTAATGACAACAATCCAACATTTTATAAGTAATTGCAAATGTTAGAAAACCATCTAATGTTTTGTGTTAGAACCTGTTTGGCATTTGTAGGGAGGCCAGAAGTGTGTTTTTTTTTTTTTGGAGAAAAAAATATATTTTTTTAAAAAATTAAGTGTTTGGCAAATTTTTAAAAATGTTTTTAAATGGAAGCAGAAAAAGTTTTTCTGCTATGGGGAAGAAGTTAAAAATTTATACTTTTTAAAATATATACATAATTATCACTATATCACTTATTAATTAATTAATATATATCATAAGTTTGGTTAATTTTCATTCAAGAATTTTTTTTTTTTATATGATAATTTTTTTTTTATTTATGTTTTTATATTATTATTTATATTTTATATTGTAATTTGTATATATTATTTTACGTATTATTTTACAGATTTAGAAATAAAAGTAGCAACAATATTTTTGCAGGATTAAAAAGAAGAGAAAAAGTAACAATTAAAGATTTAAACCCTCCACCAATAACAAATAACGAATTTTTCTTTTCTTAATTTACGTATTATTTTATTTTAATTTTAATTTTTTTTAAACTTTAGAGTATTATAACCAAAAAAAAAGGATAATAGCTAAGATTGAATCCAAAAAAGTAGGTAAACAATAACAAAAAGATTCCTTTTTTCAATATTTTTCAACAATATTTATCTATTTATAATACTGATTGAAAATTTTAATATGTACATTTTAATTAATTAAATTAAAAATGTAATTAAAGTTTTTGTATTAGATGTTTAAAATAGTTTCTCTCTATAAACTAATCTTAATATTAAAAGTAAATTGATACTTGCTTTTTTTTCTAAATTTGACTCTCAAATGTACTTTTTTTTAATAAATTAGTCAAACACAAATTGCTTATCAAAAGCACTTTTCAAATGAATTATTCAAACACAAATTACTTTTTTTTTTTAAATACTTTTCTGAAAAGCTATGCCTAAAAAATGATATTTTCATAAATCAACCTTTGTGAATTAAACTAAACATATTCTTATAGGTAAATACTTGTCCTTACACTTGTTTGACCAAGATTTTTTTTTTATTTTTTTTTACATTTTTCCAATTTTTTCCTTTTTATTTAAAAATTTTGACCATGAAAAATTTCAAATACAATTTTAAGTAGTTTTTGGAATTTGAAAGATAGGCAATAGGGTGTTATTTCTTTTTTCTTTCTTTTTTCACTTTTCACTATATTTTCCTTTTTCAAATTTTACCTATAGAATATTCTTGTTTCCCTTGGCCCTTCCTTTTCCTAATTAAGTTTTCAAAAGAGATAATTTGAGTCCAAACCAAATTAAACTAGGAATCCAACTAAAAACCCATTTAGCAAAACATAGAAATGGAAATTAACGTTCTTTTTTGAGTTAAACCTAATCCAAATCAAATTTGGAATAAAATAATGTCTATTTATAAATTTAACTTGAATAGAAGAATTTCAACTAGAATTGAATACGTCTGGAATCCCACAAACTATTTTCTGCCCAAACTCAATGTCTTTCTTGATCCAAAAGAAACAATGAGTACTGGTCGACAAACTCATCGTTCTTCTCATAATCACACGCATATTGATTCTTCACCCAATTATCGCAATCATCAACAACGTCCAACAACGAAGCTATAATCCGCGTACTTCAAGGGCCCCAATTTTTGCATACTACTTGTATGCATAGTTTATATTCTTAAAAGACATTAAGCGTTTAACTTTAGTAATATTAAAGTAAGAATTAGTTCGTGTATATTCTTAGAATACATTAAGTGTTTAACTTCACATAGTAATATTAAAATAAGGATTAGTTCTAGTCAATAAGAGGTTGGACATTTGTTTGCAATACATCACGTTGGATGTTGATGTAAAAATTTTATTTATTAATATGAAGATTGAGTGGCTTAATTCAAAGTTCTAAAATATTCTCTTAGCACTTTTAATTCAAAAAATAATTCTAAACTATCAACAACAGAATAACTATTATGTGTTAAGAAAGTTAAAGGTTAAGATAATGTTTTTTTTTAAAATTCTCATCATCTAGTGATCTCAATTTACCACTAAATAAGAAATCAAAAAATATTTTCACGTGCTTCAATCTATTTTGAAGTGAAAAAATAAAATTATATATATATATAGAGAGAGAGAGAGTCAACTCTAATTTCAAGAGACTTTGTGATTTCGTTATCAATATTTTCATTCTTATGAAATTCAAGTTCTATATTCATTTCATAAGCAATTTCCTTAGTAGAAATCTTAGGACTTATAGTACATATAATTTATTTTTATTTAAATTACATTTATAACTAATTTCTTTAAAAAAATGGAGGCCCAAAAAAATATAGGACCCATGCGATGACTTTAATGGCCTAAGACGGCCCTGCAAGTACGCATAAACGAATCAACCTATAATAATAGGCTTTCCTTTTCGAATCGTAATAGTTTTTGTTTTTGATAGTAATACACTGAATAATCCCAACGTTCCAATTCCTTTCTCGACTTTTCCAGGATTTCCATTGATTATATTATAACTTATAAGGAAGAGAATGGATCATGTAATTGCTGTTACGATTTTCCTTTAAGCCACTAATACTGATATTTTGTATGTTTTTTTTTTTTTTGGCCAATTACATATGCGGCCCCTTTCGGGGTCATAGATCAGAGAATTCCCTATTTCAAGCTTCCTTACAGCCAGAAGAGTTAGCAAAGGTACAGACAGCCCGATCTAGCCAGTGAGCAAGCATGTCCGCTTTCGATTCAATATCTTTCTTAACACTTGTTCACATTTTTTTCATTTAAACACCTATATTTGGGAATGTACTTGTTGAGCATCTAAACTTGTTCACATTACTTTCTTTTGTTATATCTGCTGTAATTTATGAAATTTTTTAGATCATCATATCATAAGCTCTTTTTAACAAATTGAATAAAGTTCTAAAAACAAAATCATAATTGTCATTAAAAATTATTTGAGCCCAAATCGATTCAAAATAGGAATCCAACTAAAAGCTCTTTTTAACAAATGGTATGAATAAAGGATATAAGACAAAATCATAATTGTCATTAAAAATTATTTGAGCCCAAATCGATTCAAAATAGGAATCGAACTAAAAATCTATTTAGTTAAACATATTAATGGAAATTAATATTTATTTAAACTCATTCAAATTAAACTCTATTACTACTTTGCTCGAATCCAAACTATATTTGTATCCTTGTTACGTTATTTTCTGCTCAAACTCAAAAGAACTAATTTCTTTTTGATATAATGAGTAATCATCGACAAACTCATCGTTCTTCCCGTAATCACACATATTGATTCTTCGCCCAATTATCGCAATCATCAACGACGTCAACAACAACGAAGCTATAATCCGCGTATTCAAGGGGCCCAATTATGGTGCTCCGTATAATTATGATAATAAGGATGATGATCATGAGGAGAAAGTGGACTATCTGTTGAAGTATTTGAAAATAAAAACTTATGTTTGTGCTGAAGATGGAATCGATTACGAAGTAGAATCAGATATTTGTGGTATATGCCAATGTGAATATGAAGATGAAGAGAGCATTGGAGAACTGCATTGCGGACACGAATATCATACGGATTGCATCAAACAGGGGCAGTTGAACAGGAAAGTTTGCCCGATACGCAGAGCAAGAGTTTTGCCTTTCACAGAAACAGTGATCGTTTGATGTGAAAGATTATTTTATTTTGATTTTAGTCAATTTGAGAATTGTTTTTTTTCTTCTTTTGGTATGAGAGAAACAGGTTCTTAGTATAGAACATACAAATTAGTAAAGATATTTTCCCCTGCTGTTCTAAAACATTGTAAGATTAGCCCTCTCTAAAATACATATTATAGACATAATATTAGTAATTGATTTCATTGAGCCACAAACAATTGCAAACATAATGAATGGACCAGTGTTATGAAAGGCGATTGCCTCATCGCCAATGGCGAGAGGCGAGGCGACCCTTCATCGTCTATTAGCTTTGTAGCGAAGCGACCCTTCACCGTCTATTAGCTTTGTAGCGAGGCGATCTTCAAAAGGCGATGCCATGGCGAGAGGCGTTGCCTATTGTATTTTCTTTCGTAAAAAAAGGCAACCAATTTAGGGCTTTAAAAGTTAAAAGGTAATGTTAGGGTTTTCTTTCCAAATTTGCATAGTTGCACTCTTAGACTGCGACTCCAACAAGTCGACGACCCCAAAGTCCAAACCAATACGTATTTCTTCTTCCTATGTTTCTTTTTTCTTCTTCTTTAGACTTCAGAGTTACTTTTACCTCTGTTTTTTTTCACTATTTTGATTGTTCTTCTGTTTTTTTCTTATTCAAGTCCTAGACTTTTAGCATGTACTATCTATTTTTCAGTTTTTGAATTAAAATATTTGCTAATATGTTATTATTGTTGAAATTTAGATTATTTATATATGCAATCAAATGTTTCATTTTTTTAATATTAATTGATGCAACACTTCAGCTCGCCACCCTCGTAGCCTTTCGCTGTCCAAAACACTGGAATGGACCTAATAAAACTGAAATTCCATTTCACTGAACCAAAACAAAGATTCATTTGTACTCGGACTTGGTATATATGCATGATAGATTCTTCAGGCAACTATAATGATAGATGAAGAGCTCATCCGTGTCTCACATCGCGTTCTACAGCTGCTCGGTTTAAAACTGGAGCAAGCTCGTCGTCTGTTGCCATTACATTCATTGACAGCTCCAGAACAGTTTATCATTGTGACACACAACATTCTCTTATATTGAACAGATTTCATGGATTACACAATTTGTATCCTATTTCTACTGTCACAAAAGTTTCTCCGAAAACTTTGAAGAAACAGGTTCCTTCATCACTTGTAAAATCCTATCGTTGAAACGTTTGAAACGGAGATCAAACCTCTTCTTTATGTTTTAGTAAACATTAGAAGTTCCCCGTGTTGATGGCATCAGCATTTGCATCTCCAAGTGCTGCCTCTTTAAGGTACTTGTCAGCCAATTGAACTCTCTTCACATTATCTTGCTCTTGGACAAGCAAGTATCCGTACTCGAGTAGCTTGTCAATTGTCATCTTTGGTTGCTCAAATTTTGGAGGTCCTTCGATAGAGTTCAATAGTTTTTCCCCAACCTGTTCGATTCCAGTTTTCTCAATCCACTTTCTGACTTCATCGTCGTATACTCTTGCCCTCAGAGCACCAAAAAAGTCTGTTTTAAGAACAAATACAACCATAAGTTATCATCATTTGGTAGTACATTTTTGTATAGTTACATATTTGAGTGTTCTTACCAATAGATTGTCCAGGGTAGGCATCAACAAGCCTTACAACGTGCTCATCAGGTACGCTGTCAGTTCTGAAAATTCCCTTGCATACACCAATTCTGTCTTCTCTGGTTGGTGCCCAGTAGAACTTTTCCATACGACCATCACGGATAAGAGGGGCATACAATGTGGAGAAGTCGTTACCCGTGACTATAATAGGGACCCTGGCATTCTCTTGCTTGTTGTACATACCGGGGAGCTGGACATTTGTTGGGTTATCTGCAATGTTCATGAGAGTAGCATTCACCATCTGGTTGTTAACTGTGTATTGTGTAGTTCCACCCATTCTACCAGCTCCTGCATCGAGATCGTTGATGAACAGGACACACATATTTCCTTTCCTGATGATTTCAGCTGCCTCGCGGTACCTTTGCCTAATCAATTTTGCTGGCTCTCCTGCATTTCCACTTTCCAATTCTCCAGCACTCATCATGATGGGGCTGCAAATAATCAAGACGCAAACATAGTTGAGTAACATCGTTCTGAAAATTTATCGACTACCACACAATGATCTTATGTGATCAAGTCATTAATACTCACTTGATTCCCATTTTTCGAAAGACAAGCTCACACTGGAATGACTTCCCTTGACCTTTCCCTCCCCAGATACCTAAAATTAGTGGTACCTATAAGAGAATTTGTTGAGATTAAAACCATTCAACTTATGACACAAAAAAAGTTGTAAGCCAAATTTTAATAAGAGACCTTGATATTGGGCAACGTCAAGAAGTTCTTTGTGATGTGAACGACTAGCTTGTCCATGAAAGCCGGAGCAATATAGAATCCATCCAGCGTGTTGTCCAGGTTGTATCTGGAAATAACAATCAAGCAAACATTTTCATTTTAGAATCATATATTCCG
The DNA here is from genome assembly GCA_029582245.1 of Solanum etuberosum. Taxonomy (NCBI): domain Eukaryota; kingdom Viridiplantae; phylum Streptophyta; class Magnoliopsida; order Solanales; family Solanaceae; genus Solanum; species Solanum etuberosum. Next base: position 56,240 of record JAJONR010003935.1, on the reverse strand, counting down.
ATTGATTATATTTATACAATTATACCTCAACTTTCAAAAATTAGTCGAGAGACTTACTGACGAAGACCCTGGCTGATGTATTCGTATGATGACAAGACAGGATGGTGAGTACCAGTACCCACAGGAGCTTGGAAAAGAGGGTCTACCATACCCTTTCCCCTGGTGATGTCCTGTTGATCATCAGACATGTCCGTCACAAGGCCCTTCCATCTGTCTTGATCCGTTTGTTTCTTCTCATCTATTTCTTGTGCTTGAGGTACAATCCTGAAGCTCCTTTTCGAAACCTTGGGGCTGGAAGTGCCTTTCGCGTTCACCTTCTTCAAGGTTTTGCCAAAAAAGGCAGTGCTTGGAGCTGAATTTCCAGCAACAGAGTTGTTCAAACTCAACTGCACCAATGATTCATGTTTTCTTAGTAAGAGGCACTCATACATAGAACTACTTTAGTTTGATAGAACTTGCTTGTTTTCCACACAAATAAGCATTCCCATCAAAGAAATGACAAATATTATCCAACTTCTAGTCTTTATCTAAGACAAATTAACAATATACTACTCCCTCCTTGCGCCCCAATTTACGTAACACTCTTTCCTTTTTAGTCGGTTTACAAAAATGACATTTTTTTATATTTAGTAACAATTTAACTCCAATCTTATCATTTTACCCTTAATGAAATAATTTATAACCACAAAAACTTCTATAGTTTATTTAAACCACAAGTTTCACAAATCTATGCACAATCAAACACCTCACATAAATTGAGACGCAAGGAGAGATCTTTTTTCTTTTTTATGATCGGGAAATTTGTCCCGGGCCATCCCTTAGGACCAACGCAATCTTTGAAACTCATAATAATGAATCTGTCTTCTATCCTTCTTCACTTAAATATCAAACTTAGTTAACATGACGTACGACTCGAACCTAATCTTACCTAAGTCAGAAGTCCCTAAACCTTTGCCATTTAAACTAGGCCCCTAGGGCAATATACAACTATTTTCACTGTATATGACCAACATTAATGTACATAAGATACAAGTGTTACTTTTGTTTCTAGTAGAAAATTGACTAGAAACAAAAGTCCCAACCTTACAATTACCCAAAAGAGGAATAGTCCAACCTTACTAAACAAACAAGAATCATTATTGTTTCCTAGCTAAAACAAAGAAAAAGACATAATTTAACTATATTAAACAAGTTGGCATGTATTAAATTATAAAGAAATTATAAAAAAATACCAGTACTTTGTTGGCACCAGCAACAGTTGACACACAGCTAGCCATTTTCTACTTTGAAAATCAAACAACTGATTGATCACAAGCTCTTAATTTTTATTTTTATTTTTTGGTGAGTTAAATTAGTTGATTGTTGAATAAAATAGTAAGGGAAGGAGGAGAATTTATATAGCACAAGTTATTTGTAGTATATGAAAAATGTTACTATTTTTTTGGATTACAAATTCATAATAACCACACGATGGTAGATTGGCTATATTACGTGGACATTTTGATGAGGATTTTATTTTTTGACATGGACATTTTTTTTTAATGCCCTAGAAACTAGATTAACAACAAAATGGAGTCTTCTAGGTACTAGTTGGCTTTGTGGTCAACATTAATTTAAGCTTTTTGCTCTTCCATAATATTTTTTTTTGGTTGTTTTTTTCCCTTAAGAAAATTTGAGTCAATTATTTTACAACTTCCCCCTCCACCAAAATTTTGAAGAAACAAAAAATTGAATTGCATTTTCCAACTAAAATATTGGAAGTAATACACTACTCTAGAACTTAACCGTAACAATAGTACAAAAGGTGTCACCTTCTTCCAGACATTTTTTTTATAAAAAAAACTATGTTTTGAAGAAATATTATTGGATAAAAACCCTTTACATACTGAAAATGATATAGTTTAATAATTTTTGAATAAGCATGCGATGAGTCTAAGTTTAAAGGAGGGAAAATGCAAATTCAAAATGATGAATAACAAGGGTCTATTGGATAGTTACTGTCATTGAAAACAACGTTTTTATAGAAACACTTGTTATCAATTGAAGTTCAAATTGAAATTGAAAGGATATTCTTCATTTGAGTTTGTATATGTTTCAAGTCTTAAAATTTATGCTTTGTATTTTATAAACGGTAGTCTCCGCTTTTTTATAGATCAATTAATATATGTCTTTCTTAAGACGTCAAGCAGATAATTGTTAATTTCATAGGCGTACACCTACAAACAAAATACTTGCTCCATCCCATTTATGTCCCATTTTTCACTTATAAAATTTAAATTAATATTTTAAAATATATTTTTTACTATATTGATATGAAATCAATTATAAGGGAAGTATTTATAGATGGGTTGATATATGTCTTTCTTTAAGACGTCAAATAGATAATTGTTAATTTCATGGGCATACATCTACAAACAAAATACTATTTTCATTCTATTCATGTCTCACTTTTTGTTTATCAAAATTTATAAATTATATAAATTTTAATTAATGTTTTAAATATATTTTCAATCATATTGATATAAAATGAATCATAACTTATAGTACTTTATTGAGTTATTTCTTAATTTGCATTTATAGCATTTCACTTGGGTCGTTGGCAAAATATGACCACTGCAAATCATAGCTCACAAGAAATATCCTAAATTCCAGAAGCTCCTATCTATTATGAACACAAAAGTACACCATCCACTTGGCTGCTTTCTATTGGCTCTTTCTAAACAATTACTCTCGCCGTCTAATTTATGTGACACTTTTCGGATTACGAGATTCAAACAAGTCTATCTTTGACCGTAAATTTTTCATGCATCTTTTGAATATTTTGAATTGTTAATTATTGTGACTTATAGTACTTTTTACGTAGTTTATAAATATATAAATTTCATTTTAAAAAAATTGAAGATTTCATGCGTAAATTATCGGTCAAACTTAAACTGTTTGACTCTCGAAAAATGAAAAGTATCGCATAAATTGAGACATAAAAAGTAAACAATATGTTCGATCGAAATTTTTTACTTGTGGCTCACAAAATTGAGATAGGTGATTTTCTTATTTATTTTATTCTAGAATCAGCTTAGAATATTTTTCGAAGTATTAGGGGTGAGGGAACACAATCAACAATATCACCACTTATGAAACGTATTGTCCCTATTTTTACAAGGAAAATTATTTTTCTATTTTTTAAGAAACTTTTTCTTATTACCATGTAGAAATCTTTTAAAAATATTTGACCAACGAAATATTAATAATTCGAAAAACCAGATTAGTGCTTTGATTTTATTTTATTGGAAATTTGAAAAGGAGATTACAAGAGGAGAAATTGAACTCTTACTAATAAACTAAAAATTCAAACTGCAAACTAGTTGAGCTACTAAAATTCCCCGTTTTAATACAATTTCACTTCATGACACTACAAATAAAGAAAAAATGAAAGGATGTTGCTCTTCTTTCATCAATTACCACATCAAATGTGTTTGGGACGATTAAAGCCATTTTTCTTTATAATTATTTATATTAACTTTTAACTAATTTCATATATGCTTTATAGCACATAAACATTAATATATTATATATGTTTCCATGAAAATATTTTGAGAAAATTATATAAAATAGCAAACTATTAATTCAAATTAAATGCTACAACCACAGTTTCATTTAATTGTAATCTGTAGCAAACACTTGTCATTCGCCTCTCTCTCCAGAGAATCTCGCTCGCCTCTCTCACTTTATACAAACACAAATGTATAAATTGCTTTTGTATTTGTATAAAGTGATAGAAAACTGTATATACAAAAATAAATACATATGTTTTCGTCCTATACACTTATAATTATACAAATACAGATCTTCCCCTACCAGTTCTCTTTTGCCTTTCTCGCTTTATACAAACACAAATTATACAAATTACAATGTATAATTTGTGTTGTATAAAGAGAGAGAGAGATTTGATATATAAATATTTTATTTCGATTCAATTGTATACAAATTTAACTTTTATGCAGATATACAAACACAATCATTGATACATATACATAGTAGTTAAATATATACAATTATCTAACTGATATACATATACAATTACTGCGCTTTTATACAAACGAGAGGCCTGCCAGCGATTTATACAAATCTGATGCTGCTGCCAGCGATTTATACAAATCTGATGCTCCATAGCGCAATTATACAAACTATAACTATAACATACGAATATAATTTTTATGTTTGCTAAACCTAAAATTTACTCTAATATTTTCCTTAAAATTGGGCTTATAAGTGGAGTCTGAACAAGTTCTCAACATCGTAACTGGACATTTTGTTGAATGGGCTTAAATTATCTGACCAAGAAGGCTTAGAATGGACCTCTAGTTATAATAGGACTTTTAACATATTTTTCAGCTCTGCCAAAAATTATATTTGCTAGCCAAATATATTCGAATTATGTATGAATGTTATATGTACATATACTAATATAAGAAAAATATACTTTTTTTTAATCGCTGTTTAATTGTTTTAGTGGACGGCTATACAGTATAACAATATCGTTTTAATATGCTCTATTGACCTCCGGTCATTATGGAAAAAATTTACAGACGCAAAACATCATATATTTAAATGTAATTCTGACAATCAGTAGTTGGCAAAAACATGAAGAAAAATAATAACAAAAAATTGTAGAACTTAATTAAGTGCCACATGTTTCATTCTCGATTTTCAGTGCCTAAGAATTTTAAAATTAATTTTATTTTTATAAACTTCATAATGTCAAACTAGGTGCATTAAGTCAAATGATTAGGTGGATATGTAAATTTGAAGATGATCTTGAGAGTTTGGGAAGAAAAATAAATAAATAAAGAAAATTCTCACTTAACATTAACTACTCCGGTCCATAGTCTCATATTAATTGTCTACTTTCTTTTTAACAGGCTCTTAAAAAAATTATAAATAAATGAGCAATTTTCACATATAGCAAACATAAAAATCATATTTGTATGTTATAGCTATAGTTTGCATAATTGCGCTCTATAGCAAACATAAATATGTATATTTCTTCAATGTTATACAAATTTAATACACGTAGAACATAAAGTTGTCATAATAAACTCTACGTAGGACGGATGTGTCTATTTCTTCAATGTTATATAAATTTAAATGTCTACATATACACATCCAAAATTGGAGGTCATAAAGTCAAGTTAAAAAGTATATTTATATATTATACATTTATAATAATATAGACAACTAATATAGAACGGAGGAGATAACTTCCTAAAAATCTCAAATTCTCAACCAAATGATGGAAAATCTAACTAAGATTTACTATCTAAATATTATTTGTAAAAGTCTTTCACATAATAGGTGACCTATTATGTGAAAGACTTTTAACGATAGTATTTTAATTGTAGTAATTACTCTCCGCGCCATTAATGTGGAAGCAGAAAAAATGACGGTAGATCTAAATCTGAATCATGTGCTTCATAAACTAGTTTCTAGCTAATTAATTAGATATTAGACTTATGATTAGGAGGGAAAAAAAAAGAAGAACATGACTAACCAAATCATTTGGATTAGATTATTTAATCAAAATGACAATTACTTAATTGTTAAGAGTCAAAGATGCATCACTAAACAATGCAGAATAATTAAGGTATACAAAATAAACAAACATTCAAATTTAGCCTCAAACTCTAACATTAACATTGAGAGTTTATATTTAGACCCCTCAACTCGTTTTCATTGTGTTAGTTGAACATTCTAGATTTTAAATACCTCCAAAATTTATGGGTCACGTCAACGTTGAGTGTCCACGAGACACAACAGGGACGAGTTGGAGTGTTTCTTTGCTAGTTGAGACCAAGTTGAGACGTGCACTCTCAAAGTTGAACGGCTTACTTTCTAAATGAGGACAGGTTTGAGTGTATGTTGTAAATCATTTGGCTGGCAAAGATGATTAGTTGCGTCAATTTTAAGCACCTTTTAGTTTTATACTGAAATCAGGTCCTTTAAAAGTTGTGTAATTTGCATCAAAACTCATATTCTTGATAGACATGGAAAGTGAAAAGTGTCAATGTTCACAATATTTACAATATAAGTATAATGAGAAAAGTCCCAAGACCTGGCCTGAATTGGTTGGGCTTTTAGGTGATGAAACTGCAAAGGTGATTCAAGCAGAGATTCCGAATTTACAAATCATCCATCCGCCATGGGCATTGACTCAGGATTTTCGTGACTCAAGAGTTCGGATTCTTGTTGATCGTTTCAACAGAGTCAGTATGCCTCCAAGCATCGGTTGATCATCTGCAATTTGATTTCCTTTTAGTCCAAATGAATGTGTGTTGTTGTGATGAGATAGAGTACTTGTTTTCTCTTTGAGTCCTTTGTTTCGATTTTTACCTAAAAAGTTTGGTTGTCTGTACTGTGTTACTGTGTTAATTTGTGTTTGTAACTTGTAAGGATTGTGTTTCTATGTATTGGACATGTAATTTTCTTTCTGCGTAATGTCATATGGAGAGTCCCTGGTGATGGGTCGTGGTTGAACATGACGCTTGTTTGATTAGCTTGATTAAGAAATAAAGTTACGTTTTGACAATGATGATAAGCACTTGATCCTAACAACTGGTACTCCTGGCTCGGTTTTTATTCATCATTTACCTTTTGCAATAACTATGCAGCATAACTTGGAATTATTGGTTTCTTTCTCATGAGTTTATTCATATATACACAAGAAAAAAGTGATAAAAGAATTACGAAAACTGGAAAAAAGTAAATCAATAAACAGTATTTGTATAAAAAAATGTGATTTCTTTTCCACAATCCAATGAATCCTAGCTTATATGTGACATGTTCTAACTACATAAAATTTTCACCAGTTTTTTTTTTTTTTCAAGAACAACAAATCACGATTCGCTCCATTGTCGATTCTCACACTTGCAAATGCAACTCAATCCGACTAAAATATCAGCAATGGCAGCTTCCGTCTTCTCTTTATCCGAATAATGCAATGTTTGCAGCAACAAAACAGAAGGCTTGATATCGAACTTTGTCTTCTCTAAATTCCTTTCAAGCTGCCAATTGATAGTGTTATGAGCCATTGGCGCTAACCATTCCATAATTTGCTTCAAAGCATCTCTCCACCCCTCAGCCAACGACTCGTCCTCATCCATACACTTCAAATTCTTGCTCAATTTCGATCTCACTGTTTTCTTCAGATTCCCTGGCAACATTTGGTACAAATTTTCTCGTGAATTAAGGTCTACGGATTCAGATGGATTCGAGTACTTCTCTACTAATGTGATCACATTAGCATAACGCAAAGCTAGCCCTGCACCTCCTACAGTTAAAGGCCCTGCTGCGTGAAACACCCTGTTGTTTTTCGCCAATTTGTCTGCCCCAAAACCTTCGTCTTCACATAGGAAAAATATCGATTTTCTGCTGTAAAATCGAATCAGAGTTGGCTTAGACGTCGTGGGGATTGGTCCAGACCGCGAAATGATCCGTTCCCTAATTGGCTCAATCAGACAATTCTCTGGCTGGACTTTGAGAATCTCTTTCTGCTGAGATGAACGCATGTTACGCAACGATAGTGAAGGAAGAACGGGTATGTAAGGTCCAAAAACAAGGCAAATACGAGCATATATTACGCAGACGATTCGCGCCATGTGACCAACGCTTTTATCAAATGTTTGATTCCATAAAGAATTTTCTCTAAATTGACGAACTTGTTTCCTCTGTTGTTCAATTTTCTGATTAAACATATCCAAATTCACTTTCTGCAATTGCCCTGATGCTGTTCGTTCCTTCCATTGTTTCATTTTCCGTTCTGATACTTCCAATTCCGCTAAATTCTCCAACGCTGCGTACAATCCAGACGTAGCATTAATCAATTTCTCCATTTTAAAAACTCGTTTCTCAATATCTTTCGATCCGTATTCCAATTTCCCAAAATCAATAATCCCCAACTTCAAATCCGTATACACAAGATCAAATCGATTTAGGCCAAAATCAGAGCATTTATGGCCTAATCTAGCTACAGCTGCTGCGGCTTTATCAAGATCTTCAAGCCTCTCAGCACACGCGAGGCTTAAGAGAAATCCTTCGTCTTTCGAATTCAAATACGATACCCCACGTGACTTCATCTCTGTTTTGAGATTTGAAATCTCAGACTCAGATAGAGATTTGTATAAACAGAGCAATCTTGACATGATTTTCGCTGTCTCAAATGATAAAATTCCCATTTTGTTGATATCATCTCCTATTTTTGAGCTCTTATTTTTGTCTGAACTGCGCCAACCCATTTTCGCGAAACCAACCATTGAAAGATAGATTGATAGATAGATAGATAGATAGATATAGATAGATAAATAAGGGGTATATTAATATGTTATAGCAGCAATTTTTTGTGTTTTTTTTCGAGTTTTTTTGTGTATTGATAAAAAAAATGGTGGAAGCTGCAAGAATGTTGAGTATGGAGATGGAGGATATATATATATATATATATATATATATATATTGAGGAGGAGGAAGAAGGGGAAGAGAAGCAGCTTCGAAGGATCTTCATGGGGTGGGTATTGGATTATGTTGACGCGGTTAGACAATTGGACATCTATATTTTTTTGATTTCTTTTTTTATAGTTACACGTCGGAGGCGTAGTCAGAAATTTAAATGGGGATGGTTAAAAGAAAAAATAGGGTTGGATATTTGATTTTCGAATTGAAAAAATGATGATGTAAATAAGTTCGGATTGGATTTTTTAAAGTGAGGTTTGGATTAATTTAGCTATGTTGGATTTTTGGTTATAATTTTGAGTTTTATTTTTATTTTTTAATGGAAGTAAAATAATTAATAGACTCAATTAACATTATAGTTTGCTTCTTAGAATGTATAATAAGGATTGAGATCATCCGGTCACTTATGTTGTGTAATTTGATATTAAATATAATATTATAAGGTAACTTTTAAAAATCTCAGTAGTTTTGAAGTTAATTACTTATATACACGTCAGTTTGTAATATTACGAATCTTATTAGATACCGATACGCCTAGATACATAAATCTTAGGATACATGTGGTCAAAATTATGTGTAATTTGTTCTAGATAGACTATATTCAAGTGGATTTGCATGTATGTGAGATACATCAACAAATCTCACTTGCCTCCCTCCCATCTCGATCGCTCTCATATATCGCTTGCATATCTGTGTAATTGATATCTGAAATATATAAATAAAATTTCGCTCATCTAAGTATATACAATAATTTTTTTAATCTTATTTTACCTAGTATAATTTTCAAGAAGAAGGGTTCAATCATTGAAGAGGGAAGATATTTGGATTGACTTTTTAATTTTTATTGTACTTTTTCTGCATGTGTTAAGGGATGGATGCCACGTATGAGGAATCTGGTTTTGTCAGTTAAGAAACAGTTGGATTCGGTGATTTTTTTTACTTGGTCTTAATTTGGTGCAATATTATACACTTTCTAGGCTCATTCCAACTTGGTAGATATAGTTAACTTAGAATTGGCTATACAATGATTTATATTATATTAAATTACTTTTACCAAGTTGTTTAGGACAGTGTCGGGGGTCACCAGAGATTCATACACATAATTATTACCTTTCCAACAATAGTTATCTACTGTTGACTTGACACACCGCTTAAAAAATTATAAATAAACGAATAATTTTACTATATCACCTTTTGAATATAATAAACACAATATCTTGAAAAGTATAATAAGAAATGATTATAATTAATGATATGGGTAAATTAGGAACTAAGTGTAAAATTATCAATTGAATTCATAAAGTGGATAGGTATTATTGAACATCTCAAAATAATATAGTGGACAACTATTATTGGACGGAGGGAGTATATATATATACTGGGTAATTTGTCCGCGCTTCGCGCGGTCATAAATAATAATTGCATTGAACTTGCAAATAATCCTTTACTAATATCCATACATTAAAAAGAATGGAAAAAATAGATTCTTAAAAAAATATTAGCAATATTCCAACATGAATTTGATTATTTGTCATTATCACATAACTCAAGAACCTCTAATGAATGAATTATTTAGGAAATATTAAATCATTGGTTCTTTAATCAACATTAAAAGAAAAATAAATAAGAAAATAAAAATATATATACAAAGGCATTTCGTAAGAAAAAGAACACATTTAAGTTGCATAGATTATACAATTGTGATATATGTCTCAGGAAAAAAATCAAAAATTTATTAACAGATTCAAAAAAATAAATTACGCTTGAACTTGAAAGCAATTATAATTTTTGAACATGCATAATGAATTTCTTCAATTGATAAGTGAGAAACTTTATATATATGTAAAAATAGATAATATGTAAGCTTATAGAAAGTACTTTTAAGTTATAGAATTTTATATAGAATATCAAAACATGAATTCTTGGAAGTGAGTACAATAATTATTTTCTGCACAATGAATATACCTACTATATGTGTATATGTTCAATATAATCGGAGACAATAACTTTGCATAAACATAAACAACAGAGTTTAAAACATGTACTCAAAAACAACAATTAATATCATAATCATAAATTAATGACCGTGAAAAAAACATACCAGAATATGCTAAAATAGAATTAAATAAAAAGAAAAAAATCGAGTCCACTGAATGCACAATGTCCCCTTAAGAAAATTATTCCCCTCTAATACCTGACGTTTAAAGAATTGGATCCTCTCTGGACGATTTTATTCACCAACGTATTGATACAAAAACAATAGTGTCAGTAAGCCACTCAAAAGGAGCAAAGTACACAAATATTTAATTGTGCAGAAGAAGAAGAAGAAGTTCAGAATTTTCGTTGTTCTTAAATGAGAGGAAATCCCTCTATTTATAGACAACAAAGGGTAGTGTGAACAAATGCTTATTGTGCCTTATCAGAAAGGTCACAACTCTTTGAAAAAGTCACAACCCTTCAGAAATGTCACAACTTTTCAAAAACGTCAGCCCCTTTCATAAAAGTCGCAACTCTTCATGAAAGTAAAAAAATTTCATAAAAGTCACAACTTTTCATAATATTCACAACTTTTAATAAAAGTCACAACTTTTCATGAAAGTCGCAACTTTTCATGAAAGGGAAATGCCAGTTTTGGAAATAAATAAATTAAAAGAGAATCCTGATTTGTGGTGGCGTCACGTAGACGGACTTAAAGTTCTCTTTTATATATATATATATACTGAATCAAAGTTATTTTAATCTTAACTCTCTAGTAGATTAATAGATAATGTTAATCCTCAGAGCCCAGAGGATCACTATGAGCAAATTAAACAACAACATGTGGAGCGTATCGTACTCTCAATTAACTCAACATATATCAGTAAGATATGCTTCCATATAGTTTAAATGTGTAATACTCAAGTGTTTAAATTAAATTAATGAATATATAATGTGTTTTTATATACTCCAATATCCAAAGTTGATTAATTCATGCATCCACTTTATTAAATCATTTAATCATATGGTAACTTAAATTTCTTTGGTATAAATTAAGTATAAACACATGATATATATGGCTAAATATTTAACGAAAAAAATGCTCCATTCTTTTCAATTTAATTATATTGCATGATTTGATTGTGTACGTTTGTGATTTTAAACTCATGATCATAGATTAGAAAGAAAATACTTTTCACAAAAAATATTTTTTTAAGCAATACTTTCTTGAAAATATATGTGAATTTTTTTTATATCTAATAAGTAAGTAAATAATAAATTTCACGTTCCAAAAATAGACGTGATGACACTCGTCTTATCCCACCAAGACAAGTCAGCCTAATACCTAATTAACACGGTGAATACGGAAGTAAAAACAAGAAAAAGAAACTAACACCATCTACTAATGTGGAAATCATAATCAACTCAAAATAAAACCCCAAAACCTGGTAGTCACGTGTACAAGCCTCTAAAGTATTACAATTGAATCGAAAGAAGGATAAAAGTCTCAAATGACATTGTTTCTAGAATAGAACAAAATCTTAAATAAGGAGAAAGAACTCCACTGAGATGATAAACAGCTACCTCACAAACCTCCACAGGAAGCCTCAGATAAGGAAAGAATAGAGAGTATCACGAAGATCCGAGCTAGTAACCTACAGAAATGTAGAAACAAGGGGTTAGTACCAAACCACACGGTACTCAGCAAGTAAACTTCAAAACACAAGCTAAGAGAATAGAATACGGGTACTCCTTACACCCCAACCAAACCTACACAGCTACAACCTGCATAAAACCAGCTCAACCTAACAGTTCACAATTTACAAAGCACACAGCTCAACAACAACACACTAACAATTTCATATTTTCTCTTATCACTATTAAATTTCAATTTCATATTAGAAGTTTACTTGCTGAGTACCGTGTGGTTTGGTACTCACCCCTTGCTTCTACATTTTTGTAGGTTACTAGCCCGGATCTTTGTGATACTCTTTCTCTTCTCTTCCTATTCGAGGCTTCTTGTGGAGGTTGTGAGGTAGTTGCTTGTCATCTCAGCAGACCTTCTTACTCATATTTATGATCTTGTTCTATTCTAGAAACAAGGTCATTTGAGACTTGTGTTTTTCTTTTGAATCAATTGTAATACTCTAGAGTCTTGTGCACGTGACAACTAGATTTTGGGGGTATTTTTGAGTTGATTATAAAATTTCCGCATTTTATTGTAATGGTTGAGTTTTAGGCTGACTTGTCTTGGTGGGATAAGACGAGTGCCATCACGTCCATTTTTGGGTCGTGACAATAAATATTTTAAAAACATTTATATATAATTTAGAAAAAATATTATAGAAGATAAGGAGTGGGGGTCGAAAATGACAGGATGAGGTGGTTAAGAGGGTGAGGTGGTCTAAACTGACCAGACCAAACCAGCTTGAATTAATTGAATTAATCAAATATATACGATTAATATATATGAATGGTTCTCTGTTGCATTATCCAAGTTGATGTCAGCTTACGTTTTAGTTAATTGTTCTCTTTAGTATCTTGTAAGTTTAAATAAATTTTCCATCGTTTTCGTTCAAGTGACCTTATTTTATTTTAATTTCTTTCTAAATTTGAAAATAATTCAACTTAAACATCTCATATTATCATTATTGACACAGGCCTTATAAGTGTTACAAATGTTACAATAGTGTCTAATTAAAGTCTTATAGACTATAACTATACAAATATAATTATTATGACATGTTAGTCGCACGTTTTAAGAGTCATTTGTTTTTTTCTAAAATCATATGTTTAATTATAGTTGTTAACATAAATTGAAATAGAAAAAAGTAAGCGATACTCGCTCTATTTCATTTTATAGGATATACTTTTCCTTTTAATATGTTTTTAAAAGAATAAAATATTTATAAATTTGATAATTAATATAATTAACTTCAAGAAGCCATATTTTTTTAAATTTTTTTTGGGTACTCCTAGGGAAAATCCATAGTCTCTATCTTTTATGTGCACACTGAGTAAATTCGCTCATATAAAATAACTTGCAAATCATACGTGAGATGTAAATATATCGTACTAGACAAGTTTAGTGTATGAACTCGACTGAGAAAACGTTGACTGATGAGGGAATTGATCTCGACCTCTCTCTTATGGTACCACCTAGCTTTTGCACCAATTCAACAACCCTTATGCGTTCTCTTTTCTCAAATTCATTTTTAGAGGCACTGATCTAATGTCTACGTACTTTGTATTTTTTTATTTCTTTACTAATAAGTTTCATTTGAAGGATTAAAAGATGAGAACTTATAAATTGAGCATTCAAACATGTAATAGTGCAAGTCAAATTATAATGTCTAGCCTGTGGGGGAATCCTCATGTATATTTTTACCGGTCTATCATATATATAATTACGAATTTGATAAAATCTAACAATTTTAACCAAAATTTTATATTTGGCGGATTAAAATTTACTTAATATATATAAATAATTTATTTAAAATTCAGTAATCTGTTTTTTTTAAAATTCAAAATTCATAAGCTCAAAATTTCGAATCCATAACTGCATGTATTATATATTATATATAAAGAGAAACTGAAAAAGGTTGACTCAATGTGAAAACTTAAAACATACAGATGGACAAATAAGATTGTATAATCAGTGTGAACGTAAGTCCATGTTTTATTATTGAGTATGGATTTTACAATCTTCTTAGTTATTAAGTATTGTCTAATAAGATAATTATCGACATGTCAACTCTAAAACCAATTGAATTAATTATTAGATTAGTTGGACTAACGATCTATACCAATGCTATCGTGCACGATTAACTTTCATAATCATATACCATAACATGAATCATCGATTATTATTTTTACGTATTTTGTGTTGATCACAGATTTAATTATATAAATTATGATCATTCAATTTTCATTTTATTCGTACGAGAGTCATCAAACTATTGTTGTGAATTACATTGAAATATACAACACATCAGGAGTACAATTGTTCTTCGTCACTCAACTTTATGTAATTATCCTAAAATTAAGTCACTAATCAATTTTTTATAGCAAAAAGTAGTCATTAACTTATGTCTAAATATCATAAAAAGTCATGAAACTATTTGAGTGAGTTTTGGTTACAGGTTTTTTTTTTTCCTGAAAGGTTACGAGATACGGCGTTTGGATTTAATAATCTAGTGACCTTTAATGATAATAAGATAAAATTGAGTGACTTTTTGCTATAAGAAATAGTTTAGTGACTTTTGGTTATATTTAGGTAAAATTGAATACTTTTTTTAGTAAAACAAATAATGGCGCAATAAAATAAAGTTGAATGTGAAATTAACTCTCAATTGCAACACTCTACTAATTAATTTCTAAGATAAATTGATATTTTTAATGTTTGACCATAATTTAGTATTCTATTAAAAAAAACTGTATCACACATTAATTTTTATGTATTATGGGGCAGGTGACATTAATTGATGTTATGTACTGGTACAATAATTGAACTATACCGACCTGAACAGAGAAATTTCATATATTTGAATTCCTTTAGAATTATTGTTGATGCATTACAAGAATTTTCCAAGAAAAAATTCTTGACATATATTATATATATATGTTGACTAATTTGGAAAATGGAATTTAGTATTGTAGGCCCGCTAAGATAATACATTTTTTTGGTGTTATTTCAAGTCTGACGAAGTCGATTTAATAAAACAAGTTCAAACTACGAAAAAAAGTGAGAAGTTAACACTTGCTTATAAATACATCCAAACATGAATTCTTATTGTTAATAAGTGTGTCAATTTTAGCAAAATATTTAATGAAAGTTATTTTCTTGTTTTTGGTTATACAAATATTTTCACCATCAAAAAGGAAAAAAATGAGTTCCATTATTTATGATAGAAGGGTATTTTTTATATATAATCATCTAACTTTTAATTTCATTCTCAAGTTCTTAGACATTATATAAATAGGGAAAGTAGTTTCACTTCACCAACTAAATAAAAGTTCAGATAATCAACCAACTGAGTTAATATTTCCTATACTGGTCGTGTATTTTTGCCAGCTGGAAATGTTTTTATTGTAAGAGAAAGCGATAGAATATTGAATGAGTCGGTATGAAAAAATAGATCCATATGGACTGACAGTGAAATGGAAGTTTTGACAATGAAATTTTGGCAGTCATGGACACGTAAACAACACTAGATTTCACACTTGTTTTGGCTAAAAATAAGGAAATTGGATTGATTAAGAAACATAATTAGGAAAAATCCTTGTTGGTTCCTTGAATCTTTGAGACAAATACGAGCGAAGTCAAAAATTTCGTTAAAAATATCTAAAATATATTAGTTAAATAGAAATAAATTTGATATATATATATTCCTTCTGTTCCAATTTTTGTGATATTTTTCATTTTTCGTGAGTCAAACAATTTAAGTTTGACCTGAATTTTGCGCGTGGAATCTTCAATTTTTTTTGAAATGAAATTTATATATTTATAAACTATATAAAAAGTATTATAAGTCACAATAATTGGCAATTCAAAATAATTAAAAAATATCTGAAAAATTTATAATCAAAGATAAACTTATTTGGATTTCAAAATCTGAAAAGTGCTACGTGAGACGAAGTTTCAACAAGTTGTATTTAACTCAATAGTACTCTAAGCCTGCTCTGCTAAGGTACCATTTGTGTTGATTTCGATATTGATCAATTAATTACTAGTTACCACGTCCGTCTACTTTTAATTGTCATAATTTCTTTTTTTAGAGTCAAACGATACTTTCTCCGTCCACTTTTAGTTGTCATAATTTCCTTTTTAGAGTCGAACGATACGAACTTTGACTAACATTTTACGATATATTTTTTTATCATATTGATATGTAAAAAAATTTAATTTATAGTACGTTTCATATAGATTTTGAATATTTAAATTTTTTGTTTAAAATATCAAGTTAATGTAATCTAATTTAACTTTGAAAATTAGTCAAATTGACTTTCGAAAAGTGCAACATGACAATTAAAAGTGGACGGAGGGAGTAATAACTTTGACTAACATTTTATGATGTATTTTTTTATCATATTGATATGCAAAAAATAGGAATTAATAGTACTTTTCGTATAGTTTTTTAATATCTAATTTTTTTTGTTTAAAATATCGAATTAATGTAATCTAAATCAACTTTGAAAATTAGTTAAATTGACTTTCGAAAAGCGCAACATGACAATTAAAAGTGGATAGGGGGAGTATTATATAAGGAATCAACCCATAATATTTGAAATAGATGCTATTTTTATATTTATTATATTATGTACATAAATGATTGTGAAATAATTATGTTTTATATTATTTTGAAATTGTGATTTGTGAATTCGTTTTTACTTGAATTACAATAATTAACAAACCGTGTGAGATAATAAGATACTACTGTCAATATTAATTTTGTTGTTAAAACTTGTTAGTTTTAATTACATTCACATACTCATTGATTGCTTTCTTTCACAGTCAAACAGTATGTTGAATTTATAGTCATTTTCACACCAAGGTAATATTCCATTTTTATTAATCAATTGTTTCGTCTACGACCAAAAGCTACACGTTATCCTTACATCAAATTGTATTCCCTTCTCATTAATTAACTTGTCTACTATTTTATGAAAAATAAATCAATGCGACAGTGACGGAATCAAAATTTTATTTATAAATTAAAAATATAAAAAGCGAATGAAGGAGATTCAATTAATCGCCTTTGCGTTTCCTTATTCCGCCCATGTTTGTGAGTTGTGACTATATATAATTATCAAATGTTATTTTTGTTCATTACTATAGTATATAATCTACTATACTATACTATATAATATACCATGTTATAATCAACACATTAATTTTAATACTCTTTCTATTTCAATTTATGTGACGCTTTTCGTTTTTCAATAGTCAAACAGTTTAAGTTTGACCGAAAATTTACCCAGGAAATCTTCAATTTTTTTTGAAATGAAATTTATATATATGTAAAGTACGTAAAAAGTACGACTAGTCACAATAATTGACAATTCAAAATACTTAAAAGATATATAAAAACTTCACGGTCAAAAATAAACTAGTTTGAATCTCAAAATCCGAAAAAGCCACATAAATTGGGATGGAGGGAGTAATATATAATCTACTTATGTTGGTTAGAAATAAAAATTGTAGGATTCTTTGATTAATTGTCAAATTTCACAAGTCATTTAAGTACACGTCAGGATTGGTAAGGTAAAGACCTAGCCCCTCTTGCTTGTATTTGTCTATGAGGTTTTTTAGTCTTTTTGTAAAAAGACAGTTAGACAATCTGTCTAGTGGTATAAATTCGAGTAAAAAAAAAGATATAAATCACCTAAATACGTTAATTTAAATGTCTATAAAATTCAAAATTCATCTTGAGGTTCTAAATTCAAATCTTAGGACTACATTTTAATTTTTCAAACCCTCCAACGAAAATTCACCTTGTTGTGTGAAGGTTCGATTCTACTCATCAACTTAATTATGATAAAATAGAATAAAATTTTAAGTAAATATTATATAACCATCATAACTTCTTTTGCATGGAGTATTATTATTATTTATTTATTTTGGGTAGAAGCATGGAGTATAATTTAATTATAACCAATGAATATAATATGGTGCAAACAAAAAAAAATCAACACATTTTTTTCAATAGAATCTATTGAATTATGTCGGTCAGAAATAAAATAGTAGTAGTAGGATTATATTTTCTGATTAATTATCAAATTTCACAACTCATTTATGTACATATTTGGATTTGTGAATAAGATCTGATTTTTGACTTGGTCTTTAGTTGAATTCCCATCAATTCATAAGTATTTTGTCATCTCATTCCACTACATACGTTTATGATCATAATTATTTGGAAAATGACAAGAGAAGTTTCATCTTAAGCTCTATAAAATCCATTTGTCATTAATAATCATTAATGAGTACTACTAAGTGTTTCCATTGCTTATTCAAATTTGTTTTATAGTCGGTATGAATTTAAGTCATGGAGATGTGTTGGTAATTAGAGGTGAATTCAGAGTTTAAATTACGAATTTAATCGGTATTATAGAGAAGCAATCATAAATTAGAGATTCGATCTGAAAGATTATTTCAGGTAGTTGAAATAACTGAATTTAGGATTGTTCAATCAAATAAAGGAAACTAAATGAATTTCATAACTGTCTCAATCTTATTTTTACTGTTTTTCTTTTTATTGTCTGAATATCCGGGAGCTAAGACTTTTCCATGCCCCTTTCGCAATGCATATTGAATTTAGTGTATTATTAAAACTATAGTTCATATATACTATTTATTGCAATTTTAATGAATTTTTACCTATAGATTTATGTTTTGCGTTGAAAATACTTGAGTTCAAAACTATTAATTAGAATCACCCAAAAATGTATTTTTTATAAATATCTTTTACAAGTAGGTGCATATTGTGGTATTTATGAATTACTGATTCATCAAAACTCAATAACATAACTTTTGCTCAAACTTATTGTGTTAATTTTTTTTATTGAATATTTAAATATAATCTATCTAAAACTCAGTAAACAATAAAATTGTGATGAAAATTTATATATTAAAAATTCTGAATCCACCTCAACTCTAAATAAAACTTAAACTCTAGTATTGCGTTGGTTCGAATTCCTAATTTCTTATCATGCACGAAGATTAATTAAGCTCTTTGATTTAATAGAGACGTTGACTTAACAAATTTTTATAAATAGGATTAATTGTTATAAATTCTTGTCTATACATCACGCGGAAAATATTGAATTATCGATGGCATTAATTGTTATAAATTCTTTAACAGTTGCATTGATCGCATGTCCCCAACTCTGCAATTATATATATATTTCTAAGTTCTAACAATAATGATTCTTATTTTTTCTTATATTTGACAACATTTTGGTGATTAATTAGCATTCTAAAATGAGGAGAAAGGTTGTCAACTGGGTAGACGTGACAAATTTTCAAGAAAACTTATAGTTAAGGTGGGATGTTGTTATGAATGAGCCTAGATCAGTTTTGACAAAGCAACCCAATATCAGATTAAGTGGTTATGTATGGGATCTGAGTTGATAATAAATAGATTTGTGAAAGCAAAATAGGTTTATGCGTATTCTGACAAGGAGAAACTACCTAATTAGACATACTTTACTGTCACATATACTATTATTATCTATATTTTTAAAATATTATGTATCTTATAACTAATTAAGAGTTTCCTATCATATATTGAGAAAGATATACGTAGACACATGTATTTTTGCTACCATATACACCAAAACAGAGAGAACGGCGAGCGAGTTTTTGCTATATATCTCAGATACATGCGAATCATACTAGATATACACTAGATACATGCATATGTATGTATCTGGTGTGTATATATCTAGAACAAATTTGATCCCATGTAACCTGAGATACATGTATTATGACGTATCTGAATGCACCAAAATCTGGTAAGATATGTAATACTGTAAACTAGAGGGTGACAATTTTACATATCTTATCATATTTTGGTGCATTTAGATACGGTTAAACTAGTGGGTGACAATTTATAGCGGTGAAACTCTAAATGTAGACAATTTTGACATTATATTAAAATTGTGTAATCATCTCATTTCAAAGTTTATGTTATTTAAAATAACACACTTCTATTGTTAATTATGTTTTCAAAATCAAGCTAATTGCCTATAAATTATGTTTAATTCAAAATTCAATACGATTGGCTTTTCTTAAAAACTTTATAAAGCAACAAAGAATTTAGCATATATATGCACAACAACAACAATATTATATTGTAGAGAATAAATTAAACAATTTCGATAACTCTTATAATTAGGAATGAACACTTTCTTTGAAGTTTGAAGCACTATGCAACCACTCCCTCTGCCCAATAATAGTTGTATTACTTGACACACTTCTTAAGAAACAATAACTAATAGGGTAATATTACTATTTTATCCTTTGACTTAATTAAATTTAATGCTTAGAGAAATGTGTTAGATGATAAATAATATTTAATAGCAAGGGTAAAATAGACACAAAAGGTAAATTATCTCTTGATTTTCTAAATTGGACAAATATTATTCGACAACTATTTTTAGTCTAGTGAACAATTATTGTTGAACGGAGGAAGTAATAGTTCAATATACTTAGGCGAAATGGTCCGATGAACCCTTATACTTGTATGTGTTTGTATTCTGAACAACTCAACACTTTATCAACTAAACCCTTAAACTCATTAAAACACAATATTTTAAACCCTTTTCTCATCACATCAATGTGTGTGTAATCCAACCTCTTACATGTGTAATTCCATGTCATTTTCCAATGACACATAAGAAATTAAATATTAAGAAAATAAAAAAAAATCAAATATTTAACCTTGGAAATTTTGGAAAATTTTAAATTGTCATGTTTTTCAATCTCCATATATGCTCACAATTTGAGCACCAAATTCATGTCAAATAGATGAAATTCTTCTTTATTTGACTTGAAATTTCAACTAGAAGTTCATAAACACAAATCTTACGAGCCACAATCACAAATTTAAATTAATTTCACAAATTCATAAGACCCATTTGTTGTTCTTCAAGTTTTCTCCAGCTTATCAGGGGAGTTTTTAACTTTTTCAATACTCACCATCACCCTTTACGTTAGTCCATATCATACCTTCTCTTTAAATCCAACACAAATAATGGTTTCAACTTTTAAAATAAAAAACACTAAAAATTTAGAAAAAGGGGACTGAAAAAAGAAATTAAGCATCGGGTTTGATTTGTTGCAAAGAGGGGAGTGGGTTGAAGAAGAAGAAGAAGAAAAAAAAAGTATATGACGGGTGATTTCGAAGAAATAAAAATGAATGGATGTGGTGGGTGACCTTGTTGAAGAAGAAAATTTAGGGTTATGGGTGGGAAGTGTGGCAGAGAAGAAGAGAAATTGGGGTGGGGCGAAGTAGTGCGGGGGTGAGAGAGGGTTAATGAAGAAATATTTTTTTTTAATTAAAAAAATTTTGTTTTCTAAAAAAAATTATGTTTTTAATAAAATATAATGTATTGACGCGTTTGAAAGCGAGTGTATTTACACATTTTTCCAACTAAACAATATTTATGCCACATAGATTTGGTCAATAGTTAGAGGGATTTCAAATATTGTGTTTCAATAAGTTTAAGGGTTCAGTTAATAAAGTATAGAGTAAGAGGGTTCAGAATACAAACTCATACTAACATAAGGATCGATCAAACCATTTCGCCATATACTTATAATCATTCTTCTCGATCGTATAATTTGTGTCAGGTGTAGAGTAAATATTTCAAAAGACATTCAAATATAAAGAATTATGTAGCAAAGTCATTAAACATAAGTATTTTGTACCAATAAGATAACTCAACTTTGCTGCTCCCCCTCCCCTACCAGTCTATCAAAATTAAATTGCTTCAGGATTGGCCCAATGGCCTTCACATAACTTTCGAAAATCATACAAAAAAAATACTTGGTCACAAACATGGAAGGAAAATCTTCGAAGCTTGAGGCGTATCAAAGACAGTGTCCTTAAGTACGTTTCACCTTGATATCAGGTGTATCCCCCTACATACACACAGTGACACACAAACATAGAAAGATTTATTAAGAAAAACTAACTCAACAATCATTTGAGGACTCTATGATACACTAATTGCTTGCAATATGGTTTGAGCTCAAGATTGCCTCAACAACAGGCGTTGGTAGAGCGCGATCTGAGGGAAAGGAAGAAATGAAGTCTACCAAATCATTCAGATTCTTATGTGACGAACCATCCGTCTGCATAGCAGCAACTATGTTTTGTTTCATGTCTACTACTCTTTTCTTCACATCTTTGCCTTCTTCACTTAACATGAGTTTTCTTATTGTTTTCTCTATGACCGTTCTCTCGATTACCTCTAATTCGAATCCAACCTTATATATTTGGGTCAGATATCTCGCGTTCACCAGCTGATCTGCTAAAATTGGCCTGCATATCATAGGGACTTGTTCACAAATACTTTCAAGCATAGAATTCCAACCACAGTGTGTGTAAAAGCCTCCTATCGCGGGATGTGCAAGCACCTGTTTTTGTGGCGCCCATTTTACTACCCGTCCTCTTTCTCCTATCATTTCCTCAAAACCATCAGGTAATGCCTCAGCACATTGAAATCCAGATATAGATCCAGGTCGAATAACCCACAGGAACGGTTGTTCACTATTAGCTAATCCCCAAGCAGTCTCGATTAGCTCTTTGTCATCAATCCTCGCTAGGCTACCCAAGCTGACATAGAGAACAGAGTTAGGGGCTTGCCTATCGAGCCACTCGATGCAACTGTTGTCTTCTTCTAGTATGCTAGTCGATGAGGCCAAAGGCACCATTTTGTGAAAAGGTCCTATTGGAAAAAAAGGCACCTTGTAATGTTCTTGAAGGCGTAACAATGTTGAATCCTCCAAGTCTTGCATCGTGTTCCAAATAGTCGCGACAGATGATCCTATATCACACATTGCTCTGCGAAACTCTAGTTCCGCTTCTGGAACGGTATTATTGATGACAAGAAATGGTACATCCTTATACCTGAGGGGATGTAGCTCCGGTAACGGATCCAGCAACTGAGAATCTGGAATTGCAGTATCTTAGCTAAAAACAGAACTTAATGGAAGAAAAAACATGATGATATTGAAAATCAATTTTTTTTTTCATTTAAACTTTGAAACAGAGGATGTGTAATTGTTCTCATACCTTCAAAAGGAAAATATTTTTCGGGTTGTTGAAAAATGTTGATCATAGAGTGCGTAAATGCAGCACTGAAAGTACGCAGGACAATGCTGGGAACCCTCAGCTGAGTGGCTACAGAATCGACAAAGAACATGACATTGTCATAAACGATACAAGCGATGATTTGGTTACCTTCCTCTTCCATCATCGTAACGAGGTAATCTCTCAAGTGTACCTTGCAGTTCTCGTTCATACTATATAAATTTTCCAAACTCGGAAATGATATGTCAATTCCCTGGAATCCGTCATCCATAGAATGGAAGACGAATTCAGGATAATTGGAATACTTAGGAGCATTGTATTGAGTATGTGCAACTATAACAGAAAAGCCTTGTGAATAAAGGATACTTCCAAGCTGTAGCATTGGTGTTAAATGCCCTTGGTATGGGCATGGCACTAGTACTACACTTTGTTTTCTTTCTACTTTCATCTTTGCTATCTTGGAATTTCTCTTCTATTCAAGAGGTTATTTGTAGTAGTAGTGTTCTTCAAGGATAGAGAACGACTTTGGGTGAGCACAAATAAATATTCAACTTGAATAAAAATCGAATAAATAGATGCACACACCTTATATGACAATTTTTGTCCTATGTGGTATCCTAATTAAAGAGTATATTTATATATTATATCAATTAAAAATATGTTAAATATATTAAAATATTATTTAATCTTGTGATTTTTAATACGACAATAAAAAAATTGCTACCAAAGGAAAAGGTCTTTTTCTTTTAGTCACGAGTTAAAATGAGTGGACAACTCACCATCGCCAATCACAAAGAGGAGAATTACAACAACCACAATTATCGTTTGTCTTTATACTCTTTATCTATTTCATATTAATTAAATTTTTTTGGGCTTTTTCATTATTTATAATAATTTAATTATTTAAAATTCAAAATAAATGTTTGAATTTTTTTCCATAATTTTCCTTTCCTTTAATGAAGTTTTATATTTCTAAGAGATAAATTGCACTACTTACAAAATTATATTTATGATTTCACAAAAGGACAATAATAAAAAAATATGATTTAAATTACGTCCTTATGTTTTTTTTTGAATATATGTGCATTGCTTCTCAAGCTCACTTAATATACCAACATCCATGTGAAAAAATAAATCTGCTCGAAAAAATGAAAGCTAGATTACTGTTTACAGTTGCAAGATCAAGAGAAACTTTTTAGGATCTATCATTAATCTTCTTAGCATTATTAGTAGTGTAATTCTCAACTAAAAATTGTGTGAAATTACAATTTTCGTTTGATGCTAGAGATTTTTTTTTGGGTTAATTCTCAAAATTATAATTGTTGATGATTCTTTCCCATGTAGTGATTTTTTATGAAATCAATGTGTTATATCAATTGTTGAAACATTTAGGTGTAGTTATTTTGGTTGTCCGACGAACCTAACTATGCATCAACTATATCTTTTTGATGGTACTAATGCATTATTAACTTGATGCTAATACAATATGTAATGACGAAAAATTTAAGGTAAGATATATCTTTTGGTTCATTTTTAAAAAATAATAACTATCGCATATTTGAACACATTACAAATCAAATTGTTGGGCTTAGGTCCTGTGCATCGCACGGGCATCACTCTCCAGTATAATACAAATAAATAATACTTCTTCTGTTTAAAAAAGAATGATCTCCTTTTCTTTTTAATCTGTTTAAAAAAGAATGACCTCTTTCCTTTTTTGGTAACATTTTAATTTCAGCTTTCCACGTGGTATGTTTAAGGCCACAAGATTAAAGGTCAATTTTGTACGTTTGACATAACTTTAATTTAGCACCATAAGATTCAAAAGTCTTCTTTATTTTTTTAAACTCCGTATCAAGTCAAACTAGGCCATTCTTTGTGAAACGGAAGGAGTACCTACGTTTTCCAGTACAATAATTCTATATTTACTGTCGAGAAAAAAATATCAAGAATAATTGATCTCTTTAAATGTGCATGTTTTTTTCCTTTGCACATCGACTGTTTTTAGCCCCCCTTTGAAATGTAATTTTATATTATGATTTCAAATTACGTTAGACCTGGAGTCAGCTAACTACACCAACTTCCACTGTTTCACTGGCTCTACTGAAGCGAGCATAGTTCCGCGGGAGCGACTGTATCAGCAGCTTGAACAACTTTCCAAGGTCTCTGAATGGATCCTTGGGATTCATTCGGAGTCCTGAATCTAAGATGTCATATCGAACTCAATAGAATTGAAAGAACAACAAACAGAGATTGTCTTGATGAAATATTGACCCAAGTTAATACTACACCTAAAACAAGCAAACAACCAAGCATCCCAAACGCAAACCAACAACTACGGGACCCAAAAAAATATCATTCGAGCCTATTTAGCAAGAATATTTACCAAAGTTGAAGAAACTTTACCCCTAATGCAAGAACCAGGTTCTTGCAAGTTTGCCTAAGAAAGAACTTAACACAATAAAACATTAATTTCTTGTGAAAATCTTCCTCACTCAAGGAAGGGAAAAACACAGGTTTATTCTTCTTCAAACTCAATTAACGATTACCCCTTAATAATCTATGAATTAACTCTTCTCTCAAGAAGTCAAACTCGTTTCTTGTTATAACTCTCTTAACTCTCCAAGAAGTCAAACTCGCTTCTTGGTATAATTCTCTCCCTAACTCTCTCAAGAAGTCAAACTCGCTTCTTGTTACAATTCTCTCTCTAACTCTGGTTACATAAAGAATTTAAACTCTAGATCTTCTTTCTTCTTCGTTGTGGATCTCTTTGAGTAGTTTTGTCACGACCCAGACCGCCGTGATTGGCACCCACACTAATCCTTCGGTGGGAGAACCACTACTACAACCCGACTAAGCAACTTAAAGAAACTAAAATATTTAAAGATACAGAAGCATGTTTAAATGACAAATTAAATATGGAGTTCCCATAAACTCCGAAGGTTTAACGAAAATAACTAAGCATAACCCTTGCGAAAATTCAACCCCAAGAACCTGAAAGTCATCGTACCAAAACTCTACAAATCAACAAGTCTGAGAAAAATAGGGTGCGACCCCGAAAACTAATCATAAGAAAAATGTCTGAACATCTAGTCTGAGTCCGAAAAGAATGGACTAGTCTAATGATGGATCCAAGGCAGCCTGAAAGAACTGGCTCACCCTTGAATCCGATCTCGGTCAATGATTCCCTAGCTGAGGTATGTCAGTAGCCGCCTGAAGATTTCCTGTACTCAACAAAGAACGAGCAAGTGCAATATCAGTATACGAAATCACAGTGTACTGGTGGGATCACGCGACTACTCCAGTAAGTGAAATATAAGTTAATAATTACAACACAGTAAACACATATATACATAATGCATAATTCAGTTATCATTTCAGGAGCAACATACGGTTTCCCAATATCAATGACAAGTAGATATGAATGTAATAATCACAAGTGGTCCTCTTATGGAACCCACACCCAAACTGTTAGTGTGTCGGAACGTGACACCCGATCAAATATATATGTGCCGGAATGTGACACCCGATCCAATAATTATATCGGAACGTGACACCCGATCCAGTCTGCATAACCATAATTACAATCACACCCATAATGAACAGTGCACATAGTCACACAGTCAAGTAACAGGTTCATGACATGTAATTGTTCACACATAATCATTTCATTAGATTCATGTTTCTCTATTCACATACATGCATGCATACAATGGAGCAATTAACAGGCATATATAACACAACAAGAAGTCGAACCATCACCTACCTCTGAACACTCCTAAGACACTTGAGCCTTCCCTTTCCAGAGTCTTTCAACTTGTTCTTAGTCTAAAACAATTAATTAATGCAAGGATCAATAAACAAGGCTTAATTTATCCGGATTATAACCAAAATCATGATCCTAATGCTCAACTAGAGCTTTTCCCACCATTAACTTCAGGTCAAAACCCCACCCCAACGATAATTAACAAGGATTCTAAGTTCTCAGAATCGAAATACGGATTAGGGGAGTAGTTATCTTACCTTTAGCGCGAGAATTCATGGAAACTTGATGATAAACTTCCCTAGGTCGTCCCTTAGCTCTTACGAACGAAGTTTTGAAGAAAATAACATTTTTGAGGTTTTTTCCCAGTTTAAGTCGCGACTTTTCCGCCATGGCGGCCCCGCCCTTGCGGAATTAACCCCGCCCTGGTGGCTTGCACTGAGACAGAAACTCAGAATTTGAGTTCCAAGCTCCCATTTCGCCACACACCTTCAAACCTTGACGTTCTAAAACTACTATTTCACGCTAATATTAGTTTCGGGAGTTCTACTTGCACGAATTCAATTCCGTAAAGTCGTACAGGCTCCTTAATGTCTTGGATATACACTCACATGATCAAACTCATAATTAAATTACCCATCCATTATCGGATTGCTCTAAACCTCACCTGACTCAGATTTCATCCAAGTCTAGCCTAGGCTAGAAATTTTCAAGTTACTACTTAGAAGTCTTCTGGCCCAAATTCCTTCCCCATTGGATTTTCCATAACGACGGGGACATGTGTTACAAGTTTGGCCCTCGCTCAGAATAACTCTCTTGCTTTTTGAATTGGTGAAAGACGACTCTGTTCTTGCTTCCGCCTTGTCCTTTTATAGAGTTTTATTTTAGCTTGACCGATTTGTACAAGGAAAAAAATTAGTTTTCCTTGAATACTAATTTTTTTCCTTTTTGAACTCATGTACCACTTTTCCTTATTTACATCGGACTCTTCTGCTTTTAACGTTTTCCTCTTTATACTTGAAGTCATTTTTTAAAACAAACTCTTCCTTTTTTATATCTGCCTGAGTTCTCTTCCTGTCTTTTTTCTTATGAAGTCTGATACATGATATACGAACTTGGTTCCTGTTGTCATCATCAAACTCTCTTTTTGAAAGGTTTGCCAAACCATCAATTTCCTCCCTTTTTGATGATGACAAATATACTCAATTTCCTGTACCTAGATCAGCACAACAACAAAACAAACTTTCCCCTTTTGGCATATCAAAAAGAAGAGTAAAGCATAATAACAACAAATGATTAATAACTCAGAGCCTTTAAGGGCCATACCCAGAAAAAACAACATATATCATCATAAATATAAGGATATTAGCCATCCAAACAATATACAAAAGCCACATCACAAGCCAAGAGAAAATTATCAAACATAACAGGATACACCAGATTTTAAGCCCAAGGAGCTCCACCAAAATATCCATCAGATGCAAAAACACACACGAAACATGAATTTGTCTTAAATATAAGCAAAATAAAATGGAACGATAGTTTAAAAGGTGGACGAAGAGGGATTTGTGGAGGTGGAAATAAGGCAAGGAGCTGCAGGACACGATCCACTCGGGCATTGCTCTCGAGTTATTGTTGTAGTAACTGGTCCCTCAGTCGAACAACTTTCCCCTGAGACGCAGCCAAATCAGTGCGCAAGGTCACAATTTCAGCCTGAAGAACATCATTTTGTGCCCTGGCAGCATGAAGATCATTCAACAAGACTTTCGGAAGTTTGTTTGTACTTACCACCTTTACTTTTGGGGTTTGATAGAACAAAGTAGCCTTTATTACACAATGTCACAAAAGGAATATAAGTATCACAATCACCCAACCCAATCTCAGGATGAGTTTCTCCGAAAGTCCTTTTAAGAGCATCAACCTTTTTCTTCCCAACAAGAACTCCTGGCGATCTAACAAAGCCAGTTGCTCTACCTTTATATGTTTTAATCTCGATCCCTAAAACAATATCTATCCCTAAGTAGTCTTTCAAAAATGGTTCCACCATAATCCTAGGGGTGGCAGTAAAAACACAACGTTTCCCACACAATGAGAATGTAACATCTCATACTTCTAAAAACCAAATAGAGATTCGTACAAGTTAAACTTCAAGTTTTTTAGTTTTGAGTCAACTTCAAACGATCATAAATTTTAGCACATAAAGATTTAGGTGTTCTATGAGGTATCAAATTGAAGATCTTTGAGTCCTCTTTCCAACGCCGCTGAGTTTGCTAAATTCCGAGCTAGGAGTAAAAAGTTATGCCCATTTGAGTGAAGCCTCTCTAGTTAAGGCTTTCCATCCATTTTAAGAAAGAGTATTTTGGTCTTTTACTTACCCCTAAAGGCCTACCCACGTTTACCCACCCAAGTTAAGGGTCTAACCAGACTCTAATCTAATTTTGGCATTCCCAAAGCATTTAGGGATTTTAGAGCAAGTTCAAGAGGAGAAAGGAGAAGGGTTCGACCATTCTTTCAAGAACTTGAGGATTTCGCCGAGAACAAAGTGTTCTTAGAGGTATGTAATATTTCATAGTGTTTAATTTGTTCGCCCTCACACCAATCATGTAATTTCATCCATGAATTCATTTTTGAAGTTGATTGATTGAGTTTCTTGAGAAGTTTTGAGTTTTAACCCCATTCTTTAACAATAGAGGTTTTGAGTTCTTGAGGTGACGGTCTTGCGAATGAGTGATGTTTGTTGATAGAATTTGAGTAGGATTTCAACGGAATTGCATTGGGTTCGTGTTTGTTGATGGTTTTTGAGTGAGATTTCAATGAAATTGCATTGAGTTTTCAGATTAAAGTGAGTTTGGAAAAGGAAAAAAGAAAACGGCCAAATATATTCGTCCAGGTCCGCGTCGCGGAGACGCTTGAAATTTCCAGCTTCAGTTGAATACCTTCTCTCCACGTCGCGGAGATGATACAAAGTCTTTTATCTCGAAAGTCTTTTCGTGACCAAAAATTTAATTCTCCCCCCGCATGCCAGTGTTTCTTCAAATCGTATCTTCGTTCTCTTCTTATTACTAACTATCTAAGCCTTCATTAATCATTAAGAGATCCTATATTCTAATCATATCTCTTAAATTCATCTTTCAAATCAAGGTAAGGTTAAGAGGAAAGTTCAAGAAAGTCATTTTGAGAAGTCTTTCGCAATTATTTATAACTTGATTTAAGACTTGAGTAAATGAGTATGAGAATGATGAGAGTTGAATTTTATGTTTCAAATGAGTATAAAGGGAACTAAGTATTCCTAAGTGTAACACTTTTACATTTAAAACGAGAGAAACATTGATTTCTAAATGAGTTTATGAGGAGTCTTGAGCATCACCTCTTTTAAGAGGATCTTTTGAGTAATTATCTCAAATTGAGAAAGAGTTATGTTTTAAACATATGAGCATGAGCTATATATATATTGGGAGTAGTATTGAGCATTGATATGGGGATGAGTTCAGACAACTCAAAATCCTCATAAACCATGTATGCCAACATGGGTAAAGGATCATACTTTTTAGATGATTCCTTATTGCTTTTAAGCATAGCTTAGTTGATCCACTTAGTTGAGGAGTTCTATACCCCGACAAGGTATAGGAAATTTTTGGCAGCGTGAGCGAGATGCTGTATCATCACATAACTCATAGTGATGGTTGTCGGTTAGAGAATCTCCTAAATAAGAGTACAAAGTTTATTTTTATATTTTTATACATATTGAGTTGATATCTACTGTTTTAAAAGCTTTATATATTCCATTTCTTATTGTTGCTTTCACATTTGAGTCGAGATGAGGTGAGTATGTCTTCCCAGAGTATCAGTTCAGTTGCTTATGTTTCAGCTTTCCCCTTACATGCTCGTACATTCAATGTACTGACGTCATTCGACCTGCATCTTATTTATGATGTAGATACATGTGTTTAGGGTCATCAACAGGGCGCTTCATTGATCCCAATTGCATTCCAGTTAGCTTTGGTTAGTCTCCTTGCTTTCAGGAGGGCTTCACATTATTGTTTTGTTCTTGTTAGTTTGTTGGGGGTCTTGTCCCGACATCCATTGTATTATTTAAAGGCTTCATAGATAGTAGTAGTTTGAGGAATCTTTTTCCTGTTTTCCCTTGTTGATGTTCCTTTGAGACTTTGAGTTAATTACTTATGTTTAATTAAGTACTTGCAAACATTCATTGAGTTAAGCTGTTTTGAGACTATGTGAGTTAAGTTGGTATTTGGAGTCTTCAGGCTAAGGGTTTGCTTGGGGACCAACGATGGTTCTCGAGTGCCGGCCACGTTCAGGGTGTAGGCTCGGGGCGTGATAGAGAACACTCTCCAAGACTCAGGATAAAGGTCTTCAGAATAGAATTTCGGCAGCACAACACGTGCTGCTGATTCTATATCGGAAACCTTCATCCCTACAAACGTTACAAATATAAGAACTTGAATTCCAACAGACTCTGAAATGAAATAATAAAGAAACCCCGCGAGAGGTGAAGCTAAGAGAAGAAATAGTAACCTAAAGACCCCACAGACATCGAATGCTACCAACGCGAAATAAGCAAAAGAGCTTGTACTT
Organism: Solanum etuberosum; assembly: GCA_029582245.1. Classification (NCBI taxonomy): domain Eukaryota; kingdom Viridiplantae; phylum Streptophyta; class Magnoliopsida; order Solanales; family Solanaceae; genus Solanum; species Solanum etuberosum. The sequence goes on along the minus strand of JAJONR010003935.1, from coordinate 24,584 downwards.
CGTAGTAATGTTCCATCCAAGTTAGCTACTACTGTATCTTTTTCTCGTCCTTCTGATGTGCACTTCTCAATACTGGAAATGTTGTTATGCTCATATTTGTCTCTAAGAAGAGTGTCCTTTAAGTTTACCCTTATTAATGCTTCTTTGGAAAATTTTATGAAGCAACAATATAAGATAGGTTAGTTAAGCCTACGAAAAGAAATGATCTTAACGTATAACGGAGGATATTAAGATAATTTATTATATGATAACCGAATCATGAATTTCCTCACTGCTAAAACGTAGCTTGTTTATAACCTAAAAATTAGACGGAGAGGCTTAGATTATATTGTTTGGCAGCATATTTGACTATATGTTTTCCTTAATTAACACGTTACACGTTGTGCGCCGACAAATTTGCTAACCTACTAATGTAGGTAGTAGATTAGCACCTACTCCATTTTTTAATTTCTTTAAATGTCCTTATTACTTTTTAGAATTATCTATCAAAACACATCTAAACTGTTGTAATTCAAGCCTGAAATTCCTATTTAAACTATCAACTAACACATCCTTGTTATAAAACTGTTGTACCCCGGCCACGCAGGCTTTGGAATTTGACGTCCCACTAGCAAATATTCAATTGTGGGTTGAGCTTCCATGTGTAGCAATTTATCTTCATTATCCTCTGACACACATATATAGATTTAGACTTATGTCTAAAAGTAAAAAAAAAAAAAAAACTATTTTAAGTTCATAAGCTAGGGCTAAGTAACTTCTTGTTGCGTACACATAAGCCAACGATAATTTTGTTATTTTAAACTTTATATCATTAAATAAATGCATTACTACACATTCAATCACGCATAAAAATGATACATGATATATATAAGTATAATATATATATATATATATGAATATTTATTAAATCCATTACTTTCATAATACTTCTGGCTAAGAAATCTTTTTGCATTACTGTTGAAAGGGACAATCAAAATAAAAATTCCATTATTCTTTTAGCCTTGATTCAAGGATTCTTCACAATTGTGTTAAGAGCCATATACTTATCCTTCATGGTAAAAGTAGTACACTCATAAGAAAGAGTTTCAGCAATAACCTTTTGTACATAACTAGCCACTTCATGACTTGATTTACCTGACTTGCAAGTGAACTCATACAACAACTTATTCAAGAATGTAATTTCATAAGTGGGACGTGGATTCATCATAAAGAAAAACGCATCCATCCATTTCCATCCTCGCGTTGTTGTGCCATGAAACATGCTCATCTTATTCTCTATTGCCACAGGCACGATCTCATCGGTAAATTCAGCAAATAATGAAGAAATGGTCCACGATTCGTAGTCCCCTCAGGGAAAATTGCGAGATCGCATTGTTTTAACAAATGTTTGATCATGGAAGCATCAGATGCTCGATCTCCAGTGAGTGTTATAGTTTTAATGCGCGAAAAAATGTTAAAAAATCGTGAAGTAGAGTATGTAACGACTGGAATAGGACGATCCAATGTAGCAGAGAGAAAAATGTTGTCAAGTATTGTCTTGTGACAACAAACAAAGAGTACGCCTGATTGATCTTTGGATTTCTTGATATGTAATGGCGCGATTCCATTAATGATGAGACGAATGCCAGTGGCCCAAACCGCGTAGTATTGAAGAGGTATAGGGAGAAGTATTCCTATACTGATTCGCAAGCAAGCAAGGAGGAACCCGAAGGGGATCCATATGATGATGAAAAGAGATGTAAGTGGTGTTAGCTTTTTGATAAAACGATCATCATGGAATATAATAGGCTTGGGAAGTTTTTTTGTACTTACCGCCTTTACTTTTAGGTTTGATGGTACAAAGTATCCTTCCTTACACAATGTCATAAAAGGAATGTCAGTATCGCGATCACCCAAGCCAATCTCAGGTTGAGTATCTCCGAAAGTGCTTGTAAGAGTATCAGCTTTGTTCTTCCCAACAAGAACTCCGGGAGATTTAACAAAGCCAGTGGCCCTACCTTTATATGTTTCAATCTCAGTTCCTAAAACGATATCCGTCCCTAAGTAGTCTTTCAAAAATGGTTCCACCATAATCCTAGGGGTGGCAGTCAAAACACAACGTTTCCCACACGAGGAGAACACTCTCCAAGACTCAGGATGAAGGTCTTCTAAATAGAATTTTGGCAGCACGTGTCGTGCTGCTGATTCTATATCGGAAACCTTCATCCCTACAAAAGTAGCAAAGACAATAACTTGAATTCCAGCAGACTCCGAGATGAAATAATAAAGAATGCCCGCAATGGGTGAAGCTAAGAGAAGAAATAGTAACCTTAAGACCCCACCAACATCGAAAGCTACCAACGCGAAATAAGCAAAAGAGTTTCTAGCACGTATTAATGTTCCATCCAAGTCCGTTACAACTGTGTCATTCTCTCGATCGATCGATGTACATTTTTCGACCATCGGAAACCTCGTTATCGCCATCTTTTCGATCGTAGCTTAATTTAAAGGGTAATTTGAGTAAGTTGTTCAAAGAGAAAAGCATAGAAGAATCTCTGAATTTTTAAATCTATGTACAATATCTATATATAAATTATAATTAGAGTAATTGACAAAATTAAAATGCTTCCTGTAAGAGCTAGGAAGTTTGGCACCTACCTATATATAAATAGAAGAAAAGGGACTATCCATATTTCAAATTTATTGGAATATTATTTTATGTGCATTAACTTTGTACATGTTTAGCACGTAGTAAAATATTAACATTCAACATATGTAGAATATTTGAGAAGTGGCACAATTTATTCATCATAGAGGATTAGGTAGATATATAATAGGTCGGCTTAGCATTTTTTGCTTTAAATCTCTACTTTAATTAACGGGAGAATTCTGTGGATAAGTGTTCTCCACATAAAGGTGTTAAGACTCTTTTTACCAAAATATAATACCTAAAAGGGAAAAGAGCCAAAGTAGGCATAATGTGCACAAGCTTAACAAAAACCTCTCTAAACATTAATAAGTTTCTGAATATATGTTGGTTGGTGGGATAAGGAATAATAATCTGGAGATAAGATGTGGAATATTTTATTTTATGTTTGGTTATAAATATTAATTAATCTCAAAATATATTTTGTACTAAAATGATAGAATTAGCTATCCCATAAAAAAAATAGATAATTCCATGAAATATCTCAATTTATATAATATTTCAATCTATAAAATATCCTTATCTGTCTCATTTTTATAACCAAATGACCAAACTAAAGTTGTTTTTCCCCCCAAAACTTTGGAGAAATCGGCAGCGGTAGACTAAAATAGAGCGGCTTAGATTGTTTGGCAACATATTGACTAAATATTTGTCATAATCAAAACGTTGTCTGTACCTACAAGTTTAATACTACTAAATAAATTTTATCGATTTGATTTTTAGATCTTATCACTTGAACTGTTAAATTTCTAAAAGTATATATATATATATAAAAAGATTCACATTTTGTGTCAGTAGTATTGAGATTAATTGAACCTATAGATTATATATTATATCATTCAATATTACTAGTTTTAATATACACATTTAGTTACATTATATAAAATTTTATGGTGCTAACAAAATTATGGATTTCTAATGTGGATGAGAATTTTAAAAAATGAAAGCCAATTTTTTTTTGATCAAAACGGAAAAAGTGTTGCCAATAATTACTTAGAAAGATATTATCCAGTTTTAGAAAGAAAAAAATCAAAACAGATATAAGATTTAAGTTTCTAACCTCACTTTTTTATTACAAACCCAATACAAATGACTTTAATAATTAAAATTTCTCATAAGATATGTTAGTTTTACCGTACATATATTCAAGTATTTTTCACAATTGAGCCATCATTTCTTGCAAGAGCCATATACTTATCCTTCCTGGTAAATGTGGTGCACTCATAAGAAAGAGTTTCAGCAATAACTTTTTGTACGTAGTTAGCCACTTCATGGCTTGATTTACCTGATTTGCAAGTGAACTCACACGACAACTTATTCAAGAATGTAATTTTATAAGTGGGACGTGGATTCATCAGAAAGAAAAACGCATCCATCCATTTCCATCCTCGCGTTGTTGTGCCATGAAACATGCTCATCTTATTCTCCATTGCCACAGGCACGATCTCATCGGTTAACTCAGCAAACATTGAAGAAAACCTAAGAAGAAATGGTTCACGACTTGTAGTCCCCTCTGGGAAAATTATGAGATCACCTTTTTTCAATAGTTGTTTTATAAGGGATGCATCTGAAGCTCGTTCTCTAGTGAGTCTAATTGTTTTAATAGGTGAAATGATCTCAGAAAATCGCGAAAGGGAGTATGTAACAGCTGGGATAGAGCGGCTCAACAACACGGAGAGGAAAATAGGGTCGCAAAGAGTCCTATGACAACAAACAAAGAGTACGCCTGATTGGTCTTTAGATTTCTTGATATGGGGTGGTGGGGTGCCTTTAATGGTAAGACGAATGCCAATGGCCAGAAGTAGATAGTACTGAAGAGGGATAGGGAGGAGTGACATGACACTGAGACGCACACATGCAAGAAGAAACCCAAATGGGATCCAAAGAATGATGAGAAGAGCCATTAGTGGTGTTGGCTTTTTGATAAGACGACCATCATGGAATATAATAGGCTTGGGAAGCTTGTTTATACATAAAGCCTTTATTCTTGGGTTTCGCGGTACATAGTAGCTCTCCTTACACAATGTCATATAAGGAATATCAGTATTGCAATCACCCAAACCAATCTCAGGTTGAGTTTCTCCAAAAATCCTTCTGAGTGCATTAGCCTTGTTCTTCCCAACAAGAACTCCAGGCGATCTAACAAAGCCAGTTGCTCTACCTTTATATGTTTCAATCTCAGTCCCTAAAACAATATCTACCCCTAAGTAGTCTTTCAAAAATGGTTCCACCATAATCCTAGGGGTGGAAGTCAAAACACAACGTTTCCCACATGATGAGAACACTCTCCAAGACTCAGGATGAAGGTCTTCAGAATAGAACTTTGAAAGCACAGCACGTGCTGCTGATTCTATATCGGAGACCTTCATCCCTACAAAAGTTGCAAAGATAATAACTTGGAGTCCAACAGACTCCGAGATGAAATAGTAAAGAATACCAAAAAAAGGTGAAACTAAGAGAAGAAAGAGTAACCTTAACATCCCACCAACATCGAATGCTACCAATGCAAAATAAGCGAAAGAAGCTTTACTTCGTAGTAAAGTTCCATCCAAGTTAGCAATTAGTGTATCTCTTGCTCGACCTTCTGAAGTGCATTTCTCAATAGTAGGAAATATTGTTATCCCCATTTTAATATGCTTGAAATTAACTCTTTGTGTAATCTTTATTTTTTCTATTTTATGCCATTACATAGCTTATACATTTATGCACTTCTATTGTGTGCTATAACACTAAGCCACGGTAAAGCTACATTGTTTGACATCTCTAGCATTTAATAATCGGCACAATTTGTTGAATTAAGTTACCCTTTTTATTAATGCTTCTTCGGAATAATGTAGGTTAGTTAAGCCTACGAAAAGATAGAAATTAGCACATGTGAGCTCTTAGTCCAATTCATTTAATTAAACTAATAAAGTTAATTACGTATCGAAAGAGACAAGTAACGAAAAATCTCATTATTTTGTTCAGAGAGAAGTATTGAAAACACCCATAAACTCGGCGTCGAACTATTGACAGCCTTAAAAACACCTCTTTACTCAACTAATTGAACTTAAATACACACTTGATCTTGCAACATGAATGAAATACATCCCTGAATTCTCACCAAGTTTAGGAGAGTTTTCAACACTTATCTCGGCTTTTTATTAAGAGTCGCATGCTCCTACAAGAGTTTGAGACCATTAACTATGTCATATGGTAGATCAGAGTTGCATTTAAGTTTAGTTAGTCAAGTAGAGAAGTGTTCTTAAGACAATCAATAATTCAGAGACAAAATTAATAATTTATACCAAGTTCAAGGGTGTTTTCAATATTACTTTCTCTTTTGTTTATCTTTATGAGACAATTTTAAATTGGGCAAATAGATAATTTTAGTTACCTTAACAGGATAACTCAAATCATCAACCAAAGCAGAAATTGAAATTACAATAATAACTTTAAGATGGAATTGTAGAGTAGTGTAAGCAACCTTCATTATTTCTATAATATTAGTAACATTTTTACATCATTGTTGAAAGAGATTATCAATCAAAATAAAAACTTCATTATACTTTTAGCTTGATTCAACTTTTCTTCATAACTATGCCATCGTTTCCTGCAAGCGCGATGTACTTATCCTTCCTGGTAAAAGTAGTACACTCGTAAGAAAGAGTTTCCGCGATAACCTTTTGTACGTAGTTAGCTACTTCATGGCTTGATTTACCTGACTTGCAAGTGTACTCATACGACAACTTATTCAAGAATGTAATTTCATAAGTGGGACGTGGATTCATGAGAAAGAAAAACATGTCCATCCATTTCCATCCTCTAGCTGTTGTACCATGAAACATGCTCATCTTATTCACCATTGCCACGGGGACGATCTCATTGGTTAACTCAGCGAATAATGATGAAAATCTAAGAATAAATGGTTCGCGACAAGTAGTCCCTTCTGGGAATATTGTGAGATCGCCTTCTTTTAATAGTTGCTTTATAATGGATGCATCAGAACCTCGTTCTCTAGTGAGTCTAATTGTTTTAATTGGTGATATAATTTCAGAAAATCGCGAAAGAGAGTATGTAACTGTTGGGATAGGGTGACCTAACACTGTAGAGAGTAAAACAGCGTCACAAAGAGTCTTGTGACAACAAACAAAGAGTACGCCTGATTGTTCTTTAGATTTCTTGATACGGGGTGGAGAGTTGCCTTTGATTATGAGACGGACACCCATGGCCCATAAGGCGTAGTATTGAAGAGGTGTAGGGAGGAGTAATCCTGTACAGGCTCGCAAACAAGATAGGAAGAAGCCGAAGGGGATCCAAAGAATGATGAGAAGAGAGATTAGTGGTGTTGGCTTTTTGATAAGACGACCATCGTGGAATATAATAGGCTTGGGAAGTTTGTTTGTACTTACCGCCTTTACTTTTGGGTTTGATGGAACAAAGTAGCCTTCCTTACACAATGTCACAAAAGGAATGTCAGTATCGCGATCACCCAACCCAATATCAGGTTGAGTATCTCCAAAAGTCCTTCTAAGAGCATTAGCCTTGTTCTTCCCAACAAGAACCCCGGGCGATCTAACAAAGCCAGTTGCTCTACCTTTATATGTTTCAATCTCCGTCCCTAAAACAATATCTACCCCCAAGTAGTCTTTCAAAAAAGGTTCCACCATAATCCTAGGGGTGGCAGTCAAAACACAACGTTTCCCACACGAGGAGAACACTCTCCAAGACTCAGGATGAAGGTCTTCAGAATAGAATTTTGGCAACACAGCACGTGCTGCTGATTCTATATCGGAAACCTTCATCCCTACAAACGTTACAAATATAAGAACTTGAATTCCAACAGACTCGGAGATGAAATAATAAAGAATCCCCACGAGAGGTGAAGCTAAGAGAAGAAATAGTAACCTTAAGACCCCACCAACATCGAAAGCTACCAACGCGAAATAAGCGAAAGAGCTACTACCTCGTAGTAAGGTTCCATCCAAGTCAGTAACTAGTGTAGCTTTTTCTCGTCCTTCTGATGTGCATTTCTCAACAGTGGGAAATATTGTTATGCTCATATTTGTATCTAAGAAGAATGTCCTTTAAGAATTGGAATTGTGAGCATTCCATTATGTCCAATTACAAAGCTTACTATATTTATACACTTCCAATCCAATCTAGTAAAGATATATTGATTGAGATAGCTGGCATTTGATAATTGGGCATACTCTCGGTATCGGTCGGTTCAATTTTGAAGTTTATCTGTTCGACTTAGCGGTTATCGGTTTGTAGATATGCTAAATCATTATAGAACCACTAAGATATTGACTTATCGATTATCTTATCGGTTATTGATCGTTATCGGTTTAACTTATAAGATTTGACACAAAAAATAAATAATTGAAAATCACTTAGAAACATGGTGACAAACCAAATAAAGCATGCATATGAGTTGATAGCTTGTATCTTGTCCAAAAGTAACACTAACACATGGTAGAATAGCCGAAAGTTTGAGACCGTCAGAAATAACGCAACTTGTTGAATTAAGTTTAATCTTATTATTGCTTCTTTGGAAATTTACACCGCGAAAAGAAAGTACCAATAGTGAGCACTCCAATTCATTAAATTAAAGCTAAGAGACACGTTAACAAAAATCTCCTCCTCTTCTTCCTTTTTTTATTTTAAAAAAAAAAAAATAGTTGATGAGATTTTTGGAAAAGAAAGTCCAAATTAATCCTTAAATTTTACTATATAAAATATTTGATTTTACCACAAATTATACTTTAGCAATATCACTCATACCCTTGTCGTTGACAAATTTTAGTCCAGATTTACTCCCATATTTTAGTCTTGTATAAACTTACCTTTTGTTATACTTTGGTTAAATTCACGTTGGAGTTTCATTAGGGCCAAGAGTATATGAAAGGATTTTCTAAGAACAAGAATATATATAAATGATCGATCTCAAAATATAACGAAAAATCAATGAAGATATATTAAATTACAGATGAATCAAACTAGATAAACCAAAAGCATTAACTATATATGAAGCATATCGCACGCAACACTAAATTAATGTAGTAAGACCTCTTTGTTCATAGCCAATTTAATTTCCTCACTACTTAGGCTCGGGCGGAGCCAAGTAAAAGCCAGAGGGTCCGAACCCCCTTTAACAAAAGATATATTGTACATAACAAAATAAAATTAGTTTTATGTATATATATAGAAAATATTGAATATATCTTTGATTTCTTCGTATATTTACTTTATCTCATTAGATTGTTTAGCAGCATATTGACTATATGCTTTCATAATTAACACGTTATATGTGTGTGTGTTTTGGGGTTTGGGGGAGGGGGTACTAATCTACTGGTTGTAGGTGGTAGATTACTTGCCATGTTTTTTTACCAGCTAATCAAAGTGAGGACCAACCTTCTGTGCCCCCCCTCCCCCTACTCTCTCTATAAAAAAAAATTCTTCGCTGAGTCACTAATGTCGTGGCGAAGATTAGACCTCATAATATGAAAAAAAAAGATTTTGTATGTATTAACTAAAATCAAGTTAAAAAACACGTTAAATATATTATGCTTAAGAGATAAGTAAAATTTAAATATATATATATATATATATATATATATATATAAATATAAAATACATATAATATTAAAATAACAATCATAAAAGTAATATTAGATTTTGCAACAAATTTATAAAAGGATTATTCTACTTGCATAAAAATGTTAATGAACATAAATAAAAACCTATAAATACATAATATATATATATATAAAAGGATGTTACACAAATGGAGAATTGAAAATAGCAAGGGTAAAATAGTTGTACACATTGAAATTTTATTGATAAATTCATATTAATTTTGGATTAATCCATAAATTCATAATATATTGACCAAGTCAAATTACAGGATAACGTTAGATTAATATTTAGGGAATTTTACACAAATCCATCGTGTTAAGAGCTAATTACATTCTATCCCTATTCTTTTTCAAATTACGAAAATCCCTTAAATTTGGTGGAATTCAGATACATCCCAAAATGTCTCGATACACGCGTTTCAATTTCGGATACATCCCTCAGCATCTCGATACACCGCGTCTCAGTTTTGGATACATCACTCAACGTCCCGATACATCGGGTACGTCCTGATATATCGCATAAAGTGATGCATCATACCGATATATCGAGTATAGTGATCTATCCGAGAAAATGAGAGAGTAGGGATTTTTGTAATTTTTTCAAATGGTAGAGATTTTAGAGAATATGGTAAAATAAGTTGTGTATTTAGGTAATTTTTCCAATTTTAAGTCAATATTATATGACTTAAATAAAGTCCAAATTAAATTTGGGTCAGTCCATTAAGTTGACAAGACGAACGTAACTCATGCTCTTCAAGCTCAAGATCCGCTAAAATTGTTTGAAGACTGAAATACCCTCAAACTCTAGCTCACAACTATATAAAGAGGTCTTCATATTTTCCTTTCTTGATTGCTATATTTCAAGAACGAAACTTTAGTCGCATACAAAAGTCCTTGCATAAAATAAGGGGGGATAATTATTTTTTAAAGTCGAGAGAAGTTTGATTTTTGAACCAAAATTGAAGGGGTAAATGATTTTCACCCATTTATAATTGATATTCCAAAAGTACTTTCCAAAGAACTTTTAAGAGTATTTTTTATTTTTTTTAGCTTCTAGAAAACAACTTTTTACTACTACAGGCACTTATTTTGTTCTAGAAAGCTTGACGTTTCCTTTACCCTCTAAACACACACTTTCTTTTATTAAAAAAAAAAAAACTCTTTTAGATTCCAAAATATTAGCTAAAGAAGATATACCTATGGGCTGATTAGTTCCTCAAACTTGTCAATCAAGCTTGAGATTAGTATTGAGTTTGGGCTTTTACATAATAAAGCCCAATCTAATTGAGGAGCCACGTTTTTGTGTTAAACATACATTTTATCCTTTGCAATCTTTACATGATAATTTGTTTTGTATTTTCCATACGTATCACCTTCTTCAGATTTCATTTGTGAAATTATACTGAATATTTTATTGTTGTTATTGTAAGTATGAGAGAAATATTTAAGTCATTTGTTTTCACGAGAATTTCATTAATTGAAAAATGCTCTTTCACTCAAAGTATTTCAACTTTAGTATCATGTATATAAAAGTATAGCAGATATTGAATCTCCTTTAATTATCCGTGTGTTTACTTTTCATATTTTAAACCCTCCTAGTAACAATTCTTGCTCCGCGACTTGCTCAATGATTTAAACACCAAAAACCGTTGATAAACTTGTCAAAACAAGAGTCGATTGAACATGCTTTGCAAAGCAAAAATATTTTTCCAAAGGGGAAATATGAACAATGTGTTATGTGACTTTCATCAAAGAGACATTAAACGTGGCATGGACAAGATATAATAAGATTCAAAAAAGAAGTTAGAGCTTGAATTCCTGAAATCAACAGACCAGGTTGTGGGTATCTCACAAGTAAAAGAGTAAATAATAATAATAATAATAATAATAATAATAATAATAATAATAATAATAATAATAATAATATTGTTTGTGAAACTAGACCATGGTCGTCTAGCTAGCTACTAACTTTCTACTCAAATGCCATTAAAGATTGATGTTTTCTAGAATGTCTCTTGAAGTGAAAATCTAGTTTAAATGTGGGGTACTTTTGAAAAATAAACTATCTTCTTTTTAAGTAATGATAATTTTTAGTTCATATATTAGAAAAAAATCAATGGAAGAATGCATATATGGTTGTGCAGATGTATTTAGGAAAATGAAGAGGGACACAATTAATTTGATATTTACACGTATTAGAACAATATCATTGATTTAGACTATGTTTTACTCTCTTATCTTCAAAATAATAACATTAATTGAAAGTGTTGTTCCTCTCAAAACAAAGAAAAGTAAAATTAGCAAAACAAAACAAAAAGGAACAAAGAAATATATATAGCATTAGAGTTAGTACACCTAAACTTCAAGAAAATTATTTCTGATCCAAAATATATAACATGAATTAAATATCCTTTTTAGTATTGGAGTTCAAGCATGCGTACTTAGCAAAAGTTTAAGGTTTAGGAAAAAGAGAGAAAAATAACAAAATAACAATATCCTTTTGTTGATTTAGATCGTTTAACTTAAATAAATATTACATATTTTTTTTAAAATAAAATAAAAAGAGGGAAGTTGTAAGGATGAGTAAAGAAAAGTACCTCTTTGATGGATTCTAGCAAGTATACTTGATCAACATCTTAAAACAAACTACAACTCCGGATTTGGTAAAACTCAATAATTTTGACATGAAGTCTAAATTGTATATATTTGTTGAGAAATTAGCTGAATATGTATATATTGTAAACTTAGATCACATAAACTTCAAATTCAAAACTTATGAAGTTCAAATCGTGAATCTGTCTTTGTTGAGGACTCGAGTGGTTCCATCCCTAACCGAAGCTCAAGATCCAATATTGAAACATGATTTTGCTCCATGCCCTTGTTTTCTACTTTCCCGTTTTCCATACAATTGCTTGCTTCTTTAACTAATGGAGTCTCCTTGAATAAAGGTAATTGCAAAAGATCTCCAATAATCACTTCATCATTTTCTTCATCATATGTAACACATGGCCTTTTCGAGGAGCTACTAATTATTGTCTCATCGTATGATGATACCTCTCGTTGGAACGAATCATCATTTACAAGAGAAAGATTATGATCATAATGATCCTTTTCTTGATCATATGTAAAACATGTCCTTTTTGAGGGGCTACTTATAATTGTTTCATCACACGTTGATAATACTTCTCGTTGCAACAAGACATCATGTGGAAGAGGAGGAGGATTATGATCATAACTCACCTTAACACATGGCCTTTTCGAGGGGCTACTAATAATTGTTTCACCATACGATGATTCTTCTCCTTGCAACAAGACATCATGTGCAAGAGCAGGAGGAGGAGGACGAGGAGGAGGATTATGATCATAACTCACCTTAACAAATGACCTTTTCGAGGGGCAACAAATTATTCCCTCATCATATAATGATACTTCTCGTTGCAACGAGTCATCATTTCCAGGAGGAGGAGGATAAACGGAGTTGTTGATATCCAAAGAAAGCAAATTTTGATCACTTGAAAATTCTCTAAGCCTTGCTCTATCTCTTCTATGAATATTCATATGTCCACCTAATGCTTGTGCATTCGAAAAACCTCGTTTACAAAAACTACATCTATAAAACTTAACATGCCCTAAACCTAGTAGTTCCTCAGAGCTCCATGTTATAATTTGGTTGGATTTCTCCATAGGATTAATTGAAAGGACAATTAATTAAGGATGTGAAGAAGATGAATTAAGATGAGATTAACATGAATTAAGAGAAGAGGTCATGGTCGGCAAAGAATGAGAGTTTTATAATTGACATGAATTGAACAAGCATGCTTGATTTCGTATTAATTAAGATGATTAATAATTATATGTCATGACTATAATTAATAATATGAAATTATCTTTCTTTACCAGCAACTAATGTCCTATCGAAATTTTTTAGTCGTTGTTAATTTTCTTTGTTTCTGAAAAAAAAAAAACATTTTCAATGTGAGGTGGTCCACGCCTCCAGGGTTTTGTGAATTGATCGAACCATGTTATATGTTAACTAAATTATGTGATCGATTCATCTAAAAGTTTAAACTGATATTAAAGAGAAGGCTTATTTATTTACCGAAGACTAGCTCAGCTTTTTCATTTTGACGTGTCAACTGATATTCTGCCGGCAGAATTACAACACGCGCAAAAACGTTGAAGCAGAAAGCGCAGAATAGGATTATTCTGGTCTTATGGCGGAGGATTATTCTGGTCTTATTGCGGAGAGTTCTACCTTCAAATATCTTTGTAACAGTGTTGTTTATCTAAATTTATTTTGGAACGTTCTAATTATAAAGAATATATAATATAACATAATATGAAAGTCGATAATAAAGAAAACTTGACCGTTCTAATAAATGTAGGATGATTGTTATAAAGAGGTTTTACAAACTGTATTCACATTTAGATATAGCTCAATTTTGAAAAGGGGAAAGATTTGTAATTTGCTCTAGCTAGACTCCAAATCTTCTAATTTAATTTGATACACCTTTATATTTATGATTGTAAATTATTGTCACAGATTAGTTACTAACATAAAACCGATGTGATGGATTCGAGTGATCAAAGGAGCAAAAAAAATAAGTGTTTCGACGAAAAGGTAAACAATAAATAAATACATGAACGTACAATAAGAGGGCTGACTATATATGAATTATTTGAGGTTTTGGTTAAATTAGACTTATAATAGCATAGAAACCTGAACACGATTTATATTCTTGCACGCTTTAATTAGAGAACAACAAAAATGAAAAGTCAACAAAATATTTTATGTATGACTTTAATATGTCAACGGCTTCCTCACTTGTACTTTTGTCCATTAATTCATTAAGCAACAGTGAAGATTAATTATTTTATAAAGAATTTAAGGTCACCAAGTGAATTAATTTTGAGTGGTAGGATTCATTGTATTCACTATTATTTTCAATTCTCTAATTTTTGTTGCCGCCCCATGTTTTTATTTCTTGTCAATTGGACATTTCAACCTACTCATGAGTATTACAAGAAACAAAACTATATTATTATTACTAAGTTCCTTTGATCTTCTTTCTATGGTTAAAATTTATGATGATAATCACTACATAAAATAGAATTCTATTAATGATAAACTAGTGAAACAGATAATAAGAAATAGAGAAATATAGGGAACTAACGGTGACAATAGATTTTTCTTTAGCGCAATAGTAATTGTCTCAAAAATATTTAGTAATAATTGAGTTAATGACATTGCATTCAGAGTGACCAACACCTTTAATGATATTTATATTTAATTATAGATACACATATTCATTATTACTACTAAATATAATATAAAATAGCTATATCATAAAGTTTCAAATTTTACCTATACAATTTCCAAGACATATTTCTAATGAGATAATTGTGTTTGAGCTGCTATGAGGCCCAAGACATCCCTTTTCTTTTCTCTTCTTTTTCAGAAATGGGTCAAATATATTCATGAACTATTCAAAATGTATTAGTTTTATCTTCCCTTATGTTTTTATAGCTCAAAAATGTTTTTTTTTCTTTTTGGGAAAGGGATCAAATATATTCATGAACTATTTCAAATGCGTTAGTTTTATCCACCATTATATTTTTGCGGCTCAAAAATGCTTTTAACATTATGTTTTTTGGTTCAAAAATGCTCTCCAACTAGTGAAATAGTTCAAAAATATCTTTCTTTCTAACGGTTGCTCCAAAAAAAAAAATGAATCTATATTTTTTTTTAGTGGCATGGGGATCAATTTATATGTGTGAAACGGATATATAATACTCCATATAAGTAGTATAAACACTTTCCATTTTTACTGATAAAAACAAATGACATATACTTCCCTTAACAAGTATTCACTATTCAGTACAATTGACTGTTTGAAACAGGCTTTCATTTTGAATTTAAAAAAAAAAGTGAACATAGTGAGTTGATGTTTGTTAGGTGATAAAAGTCGTCAAAAAATGATTTACCTAATCTTCCAAGAAGAAATTTTATGGATTTGAGAAACGTGTGTAGTGACATCTGTGGCTTGAGAACTATATATGCCCTCCCAACTTGGTTTTTATAGTCAAAACATTAATTATCATATAATTTAACTTAACTCAATAAGCAAGTCGCATGATATTATTCACGTCATCTTTGATATTGACACTTCTCCTTAATCCCAAGTCTTGGTGATAATATTAGAGGCGAATTCAAAATTACAATTTTTTGTAATAATTCTCAATTAATATATAATAATAATAATAATAATTGAGTAATTTACAGTTAAATAGTTATATATATTTATTTTTTTTAAAATAGAGAAGAAAAATCATTATCATCAATTCCATATATATATATATATATATATAGCAATCTCTTATTCTAGGCAAGAGGTACGATATGTATCCATTATCAATGATCCTAAAAAATTGCTAACACGATTTTTTTCTGTCACTATGAATTTGGGCAGAACAAAAATGAGTTACTAAAAGTTGTGGTGTAGTGGTGAGATTGTTTCATCCTTAATTAGAAGTTTCGAATTCAAGTCCTGAGTATCAAGAAAAATTTGTTTAGAGTGACACGTCGTCACTCCAGAATGGGCGTTACCGTGTATTGTGCTATCTGAATTTAGCCGAATTCTAATACGAACCAAAAAAAAAAAGAACAAAAATGAGTTGGTCACTATTTTAATTATTATTACAGCTAATTTTTACTGACCTGATAGTAACGCTAATTACGTGCAAAGACTAATGAAAGGCATGTTTTTTCTGCTTACGCAAGCTGCCGTGACATTTTTTACTTTTTTTTCTTCTAAAATAAATCAATTTTATTTAAAAATCATTGTTTGGTTATGTAAATTTTAAATAAAATTTGAAGTTGTTATTTGTAATTCAGAAAATGTAACATTCAAATTTTTTTTTTCACTTTTTTTAATTATTTTTTTCTCTCTTTCATTATATTTTCTGTTCCAGATTTACCCTAAATTTTTAATTTTGATAAAAATAACTTCATTTAAATTATATTTCACATTCACATATTTCATGTTTTTTTTTTAGGATCCAAATATTATTTAAATAATCATAACCAAATACAATTTCATCTTCTAACTTCAATTTCAGAAAAAGTGAAAAATATTAGCAATGAGTAGCTTGTACTTATAGAATCTAATCTATGACATTTTGTGAATATCTATTTTGAGATATTACACTTTCAGAGCAAATTTAATTGGATATTTGAGGTAAATTAGCTTAATTGGTGATTTTACTAGTTCATAAAAATTGGAGGTATAATACATTTTTTTTTTAGAAAACTATGATTAAACACAACTAAGCTCTTATTCCAACTTGAAAATTTATATATAAAGAAAATATTTTCATGATCAAACGCCCGCTAAACAATTTCTTCATGATATTTTATATTTGGAAAGCATGAGATACTGAATTATTACTGATAGAATATTGTTAGACCTAAACGTAAATGAACACACTTGGAAGCCAAAAAAAAAAGGAGGTATTTTTATACTTGTGGTACAAGTGTTCCATATACATGAGTCGTGACCTCATCAATCTAAAAACTAATTTAAAGAAATATTTCTTTTTGGTAAGTAAGTATTTATTATCAAAGAGAAATTTACAACTAAGAAAAAGGCAAAAAGAAACTAATCTAGCCGGAAAGATCTAACAATATTTGTCACCTCTCATTTTCTAAATATTTATCGCCATCTTTAGCTTAGATAGTAATTCAAGTTTGTTAGACATCTAATTAAATTTCACTTTGGAGATTAATGGTGGAGATAGGATTTCCATCGAGGGATTCAAAAAGATAAGTAAGCATAGTAATAGTATTAATAAATAAGTGGGTTAGGTCGAGTCAGATATAAACATATCGAGTCAAATATAAGCAACTAAATAATTTTAACTCTACCTTAATACGAACAATAAAATCGAGGAAGTATGTGTTTGACATAATATGAAAATGAGTACTAGAAAATTTATTAGGAATCGCACAAATTCCTTAATTTTTCGTGTGTATTAGCGCATGGATTTGGCGCCCGGAGCACCAAAATTTATTTCTCAAAAAACTTTATGAAGACCTCCATGTTGAGTTGGAGAACCATCACATATACTCACACCATTTTTTACGCCCATTTCCGCATTTACAGGCCTTTTTTTAGGAATCGCAAAAATTCCATAACTTTTTGTGTGTATAAGCCCATAGATATGGCGCCCGGAGCACCCAATTTTTTCTCTCTCAAAAAACATTATTAGGACCTCCGTATTGAGTTCGGGAACCATCACGTATACTCACACTATTTTTTCCACGCCCATTTCCTTATTTACAGACCCTTTTTTAGGAATCGCGCAAATTCCTTAATTTTTCGTGTGTATTAGCCCATGGATCTGCCGCCCAGAACACCCAAAATATTTATCTCAAAAAACTTTATGAGAACCTCCGTATTGAGTTGGGGAACCATCACATGTACTCACACTATTTTTTTTCACGCCCATTTCCGCAGTTACAGGTCATTTTTTAGGAATCACGCAATTTATACAATTTTTCGTGAGTATTAGCCTATGGATCTGGCAACCGGATCACCCAAAAAAAAATTCTCAAAAAACTTTATGAGGACATCTGTATTGAGATTGGGAACCATCACGTATACTCACACCATTTTTTATAGCTGATTTCTACATTTACATGCCATTTATTAGGAATCGCACAAATTCCTCAGTTTTTTGTGTATATTAGCAAATGAATCTAGCGCTCGGAGCACCCAAAAAAATTTCTCAAAAAACTTTATAAGGACCTCCATATTGAGTTGAGGAACATCACGTATACTCACACCATTTTTTTCACGCACATTTCCGCATTTACAGGCCTTTTTTTAGAAATCGCGCAAATTTCTAAATTTCTCGTGTGTGTATTAGCACATGGATCTGGCGCCTGGAGCACCCAAAAAAAATTTCTCAAAAAACTTTATGAGGACCTCTGTATTAAGTTGGGGAACCATCAGGTATATTCACACAACTTTTTTCAACCCCATTTTCATATTTACATGCCCTTTTTTGGGAATCGCAAAAAATCCTCATTTTTTCGTGTGTATTAGCCCATGGATCTGTCGCCCGGAAAATCCAAACAAAATTTCTCAAAATACTTTCTTAGGACATCCGTATTGAGTTGGGGAACCATCACATATACTCACACCATTTTTTTCACGTCTATTTCCGCATTTATAAGCCTTTTTTTAGGAATCACGCACATTTCTCAATTTTTCGTGTGCCCATGGATCTGGCGCCCAGAGCACCCAAAAAAAATTTCTCAAAAATCTTTATGAGGACCTCCGTATTGAGTTGGGGAACCATCACATGTACTTACACCATTTTTTCACCCCTTACAGGCCTTTTTTTAGGAATCACGCAAATTATACAATTTTTTGTGTGTATTAGCCTATGGATCTGGCACCGGATCACCCAAAAAAAATTTCTCAAAAAACTTTATGAGGACCTCTGTATTGAGTTAGGGAACCATCACGTATACTCACACCATTTTTTAATAGCCCATTTCTGCATTTACATGCCTTTATTAGGAATCGCGCAAATTCCTCAATTTTTCGTGTGTATTAGCAAATGAATCTGGCGCTCGGAACACCCAAAAAAAATTCTCAAAAAACTTTATAAAGACCTCCATATTCAGTTGGGGAACATCACGTATACTCACACCATTTTTTTCATGCACATTTCCGCATTTACAAGCCTTTTTTTATAAATCGCGCAAATTCCTCAATTTTTTGTGTGTATTAGCCCATGGATCTGGCGCCTGGAGCACCTAAAAAAAAATTCTCAAAAAACTTTATGAGGACCTCTGTATTGAGTTGGGGAACAATCACGTATACTCACACAGTTTTTTCACGCCATTTTCCGCATTTATAGGTTCTTTTTTAGGAATCGCAAAAATTCCTCAATTTTTCATGTTTATTAGCCCATGGATCTGGCGCCCGGAGCACCAAATTTTTTTTTCTCAAAAAACTTTATGAGAACCTCCGTATTGTGTTGGGGAACCATCAGGTATACTCACACCATTTTTTCAAGCCTATATCCGTATTTACAAGCCCTTTTTTGGTAATCCCGCAAAATCCTCATTTTTTCATGTGTATTAGCCCATGGATCTGGCCCCCGGAACACCCAAAAAAAATTCTCAAAAAACTTTCTTAGGTCATCTGGATTGAGTTGGGGAACCATCACATATACTCATAACATATTTTCACGCCCATTTCCGCATTTACAAACCTTTTTTTAGGAATCACGCAAATTCTTCAATTTTTCGTGTGTATTAACCCATTGATCTCGCGCCCGGAGCACCCAAAATTTTTATCTAAAAAAAGTTTATGAGGACCTTCGTATTGAGTTGGGGAACCATCACACATACTCACACCATTATTTACGCCTATTTCCGCATTTATAGACTCGTTTTTAGGATAAGCGCGAATTCCTCAATTTTTTCATGTGTATTAGCCCATGGATATAGTGCCAAGAGCACCCAAAAAAAAATCTCAAAAAACTTTTTGAGGACCTCCGTATTGAGTTGGGGAACCATCACGTATACTCACACCATTTTTTTACTCACATTTTTCGTATATACAATGTGTATTAGCCCATGGATCTGGCGTCCGGAGCACCCTAAATTGTTTTCTCTAAAAACTTTATAAGGACCTCTGTATTGAGTTGGGAATTATCACGTATAGTCAC
This sequence comes from Solanum etuberosum, assembly GCA_029582245.1. NCBI lineage: Eukaryota > Viridiplantae > Streptophyta > Magnoliopsida > Solanales > Solanaceae > Solanum > Solanum etuberosum. The sequence goes on along the minus strand of JAJONR010003935.1, from coordinate 4,532 downwards.
ACCATTTGTTTCACCCCCATTTTCGCATTTACATGCCTTTTTTTGGGGATCGCGTAAATTCCTCAATTTTTCGTGTGTATTAGCCCATGAATCTGGCGTCCGAAGCACCCTAAAAAAATTTCTCTAAAAGTTTTATGAGGACCTCCGTATTGAGTTTTGGAACCATCACGTATACTCACACCATTTTTTTCACGCCCATTTCCGCATTTACATGCCCTTTTTTAAGAATCACGCAAATTCCTTAATTTTTCGTGTGTATTAGCCCATAGATCTGGCGTCCGGAGCACTAAATTTTTTTTCTCAAAAACCTTTATGAGGACCTCCGTATTGAGTTGGGGAGCCATCACATATACTCACACCATTTTTTTACACCCATTTCCGCATTTACAGACCATTTTTTAGGAATCACGCAAATTCCTCAATTTTTCGTGTGTATTAGCCCATTGATCAAGCGCCCAGAGCATCCAATTTTTTTATCAAACTACTTTATGAGGACCTCCGTATTGAGTTGGGAACTATCACATATCCTCACACCATTTTTTTCACGCCCATTTCCGCATTTACAGGTCTTTTTTTAGGAATCGCGCAAATTCCTAAATTTTTCGTATGTATATTAGCCTTTGAATTTGGCGCCCGGAGCACCCAAAATTTTTTTCTCAAAAAATTTATGAGCACCTCCGTATTGAGTTGGGGAACCATCAGGTATATTCACACAATTTTCACGCCCATTTCTGCATTTACAGGCCATTTTGTAGAAATCGCCCAAATTCCTCAATTTATCGTGTTTATTTGCCCATTGATTTGGCGCCCAAAGCAGCCTAAAATTCTCTCTCTAAAATTTTTATTGAGTTAGGAACCATCATGTATACTCACAACATTTTTTTCACGCCCATTTCTGCATTTACAGGCCCTTTTTTAGGAGCCTCGCAAATTCCTCAATTTTTTGTTTGTATTAGCCCATGGATCTAGCGACCGGAGCTCCCAAATTTTTTTCCTCAAATTTTTTTATGAGAACCTCTGTAATGAGTTGGGGAACCACCACATATATTCACACCATTTTTTTCACGCTCATTTCCGCATTTACAGGCCTTTTTTAGGAATTACCCAAATTCTTCAATTTTTCGTGTGTTATAGCCCATTGATTTGGCACCACGAAAACACCCAAAAAAAATTCTCAAAAAACTTTATGAGGACCTCCGTATTGAGTTGGGGAACCACCTGGTATACTAACACTATTTTTTTCACACCATTTCCGCATTTACAGGCCCTTTTTTAGGAATTACCAAAAATTCTTGATTTTTCGTGTGTATAGCGCATGGATCTAGCGCCCCCGAACACTCAAAAAAATTCTCAAAAAACTTTATGAGGACCTCCGTAATTAGTTGGGATACCACCATGTATACTAACACCAATTTTTTCACACTCATTTCCTCATTTACAGACCGTCTTTTAGAAATTACCCAATTTTTTTAATTTTTCGTGTGTTTAGTCCATGGATATGGTGCCCTGGAGCACCCAAAAAAAAAATTCTCAAAAAAACTTTATGAGAACCTCCGTAATGAGTTGGGGAACCACCACGTATATTCACAACATTTTTTTTCACACCCATTTCCACATTTACATGCCATTTTTTAGGAATTACCCAAAATATTTAATTTTTCGTGTGTTATAGCCCACTGATCTGACGTCCTGAAGCACCCAATTCTTTTTCTAAAAAAACATTATGAGGACCTCCATAATGAGTTGGGGAACCACCACGTATACTCATACCTTTTTTTTCACACGCATTTCCACATTTAAAGGCCGTTTTTTAGAAATTTTTGAAATTCCTTAATTTTTCGTGTGTTATAGCCCATGGATCTAGCACCCCGAAGCACCCAAAAAATATTTTCTCAAAAAACTTTCTGAGGACCTCCGTAATGAGTTGGGGAACCACCACGTATACTCTCACCATTTTTTTCACGCCCATTTCCACATTTACGTGCCATTTTTTAGGAATTACCCAAAATCTTTCAATTTTTTGTGTGTTATAGCCCACTGGTCTGGCGTCCTGAAACACCCAAATTTTTTTCTCAAAAAAATATTATGAGGACCTCCGTAATGAGTTGGGAAACCACCACGTATACTCATACCCTTTTTTTCACACCCATTTTCGCATTTAAAGGCCGTTTTTTAGAAATTTTTGAAATTTCTTAATTTTTCGTGTGTTATAGCTCATGGATCTGGCGCCCCGAAGCACCCAAAAATTATTTTCTCAAAAAAAAAATTTGAGGACCTCCATAATGAGTTGGGGAACCACCACGTAAACTCACATTATTTTTTTCACGCCCATTTCCGCATTTACAGGCCCTTTTTAGGAATTACTCAATTTCCTCGATTTTTCATGTGTCATAGCCCATGGATCTGGCGCCCCCGAGCATCCAAGTTTTTTTCTCATAAAATCTTTTAAGGACCTCCGTAATGAGTTGGAGAACCATCACGTATACTCACACCATTTTTTTCACGCACATTTCCGCATTTAAAAGCTCTTTTTTAGGATTTACCCAAATTCCTTTATTTTTTTCGTGTGTATAGCCCATGAGTCTAGCGCCCCGGAGCACTCAAAATATTTATCTCAAAATTTTTTTTGAAGACCTTCGTAATGATTTAGGTAACCACCACTTATATTCATACCATTTTTTCACGCCCATTTCCGCATTTACAGGCCCTATTTTAGAAATTACCCAAATTCTTCAATTTTTCGTGTGTTTTAGTCTATGGATTTGAAGACCCGAAGAACCTTAAAAAAAATTCTCAAAAAACATTATGAGGACCTCCGTAATGATTTGGAGAACCACCACGTATACTCACACCATTTTTTGTACGCCCATTTCCGCAATTACTGGCCATTTTTTAGGAATTACCATAATTCCTCAAAATATTTTTGTGTTATAGCTCATAGATTTGGCGCCTCGGAGCAACCAAAATTATTTTCTCAAAAAACCTTATAAGGAACTTCGTAATGTGTTGGGGAACCACCACGTACACTCTCACCATTTTTTTTCACGCCCATTTCCTCATTTACTGTCCCTCTTTTAGGAAATATCCAAATTTCTCAATTTTTCGTGTGTTGGATTTGGCGCCACGAAGTGCCCATAGTTTTTTTCTCAAAAAAACTTATGAGGACCTCCATAATGAGTTGAGGAACCACCACGTATACTCACACTATTTTTTTCACGCTCATTTCCCCATTTACAGGCCGTTTTATTATAAATTACTAAAATACTTCAGGTTTTCGTGAGTTACATAGCCCATTGATCTGGCGTCCCAGAGCACCCAAAATTTTTTTTTCTCAAAAAACATATGTGGACCTCTGTAATGAGTTGGGGAACCACCACGTATACTCACACTATTTTTTTCACGCCTATTTCCACATTTACAGAACCTTTTTTAAAAATTACCAAAATTCCTCGATTTTTTGTTTGCTATAACGTATGGATCTGGCGCCCCGAATCACCACAAAAAAATTTCTAAAAAATTGTTATCAGGACCTTTGTAATAAGTTGGGGAACCATCACGTATACTCACACCATTTTTTCACGTCCATTTCCGCATTTACAACCCCTTTTTTAGAAATTACCCAATTTTCTCAATTTTTTGTGTGTTATAGCCCATGGATCTGGCGCCCCCGAACACCCAAAAAAAAATTCTCAAAAAACTTTATAACGACCTCCGTAATAAGTTAAGATACCACCAGGTATACTCACGCCATTTTTTTTGCACCCATTTCCACATTTACAGGCCCTTTTTTAGAAATTACCCAAATTCCTCAATTTTTCATGTGTTACAGCAAATGGATCTGACGCCTAGAAGCATCCAATAAAAATTTCTCAAAAAATTTTATGAGGACATCCGTAATGAGTTGGGGAACCACCACGTATACTCACACTATTTTTTTCAAGCCTATTTTCGCATTTACATGCCATTTTTTAGAAATTACCCAAATTTCTCAATTTTTCATGTGTTATAGCCCATGGATCAGGCGCCCTGACACACCCAATTTTTTTTTCTCAAAAAACATTATAAGGACATCCGTAATGAGTTTAGGAACCACCACGTATACTCACACTCTTTTTTTCACACCCATTTCCGCATTTACAAGCCGTTTTTAGAAATCATCCAAATTACTCAATTTTTCGTGTGTTATAGCCCTAAGATCTGGCGCCCAGAAGCACCCAAAATTTTTTTCTCAAGAAACTTTATAAGGACTTCCGTAATGAGTTGGGGAACCACCACATATACTCACATCATTTTATTCAACCCCATTTCTGCATTTAAAAGCCCTTTTTTAAGAAATACCCAAATTCCTTGATTTTTCGTATGTAGCCCATGGATCTGAATCCCCGGAGCACCATAAAAAAATTTCTCAAAAAACTGTATGAGAACCTCTGTAATGAGTTGGGGAACCACCACATATATTCACACCATTTTTTTCACGCTCATTTCCGCGTTTACAGGCCTTTTTTAGGAATTACCCAAATTCTTCAATTTTT
>JAJONR010003934.1:0-47022 GCA_029582245.1 Solanum etuberosum | reverse complement strand
CTATCTTGTAGCCCACCTAACTCATCCTGTACTGAGAGTTATGATCATTTGAAGTTGACCCAAAACTCATAACTTAAGCATAACTTGCAAAATTTCAGATTTTGCTATTTCCACTTTAGTTCTTTTTGGAACTCAAGGTGCTACATCTAGTGACATTAACACTTAAGACATTTTAAATTCCTCAGTAAAATCCTACTCACAACGAAGGATGGTTCGAGTCTTAGCTCAAAAAAATTCTGGGGTGTTACAGCTTGTCATCAAAATTTAAAGAATATAGAAACATAGTTACTATTGTTGGTTGGTAGTTTAATCGTCATATTGGACACGTGAGTAGATGATGATGAAGTCGAAGTGACGATCGATTTGAAATAGTTGAATTATAAACCTATCGAGGTGGTAGTTGAAGAGTAGGAATGAAGACGATTGAGTTTATTCAAAGCATTCGTAAGATAATTTGTCTTGAATTAAATTATATCTTTATTTTAATGAAAACAATTTGTTTACTTCAAAGTCTTGGTCAACATAAGGTTGTTGGTTCTCAATGTTTTTTGTTTGCTTTTAAATTTATGTATAGCAACAACAAAAAAAACTACTCCTTCCTGTTAAATTTATTTGTAACTTTTAAAATTTATCTAAAAAGAAATGTCTGTTTTTTACTAATTTTTTTAATTTTAACTTTCTATGTTTAAGATTATAAAAATTAAAAAATGTTTTACTATAATTTAAGATCACAAACTTAAAAAAATTCTTTACTTTTTTTTAAAAATCTTTATATTAAGTTAAAATTAAATAAATAAATTAAAATAGAAAAAAGTCTTATTAGCACGTGATGTTATGTCAAATTCCAGGGTTGCAGAATTATTTTTATTTACAAGTGGCTGTCATGTGATATTCCTAGCAAGTTCCAAAACCTATGAATCAAGTTTGGTAGATAGTATATTCTCACACACTTCAATTCTCCTTTCTCTTCTTTTATTATTAGGTGATTGGTATTAGAAATATTTTTTCGTGGAAAATATTTTTTTGGTCACTTATTTTTAACGGTTTGAGTATTTATATGTTATCTAGTAAAATATTATAAAAGCGGAATGGGACGCAGAGTGGAAGAGGTTTGGAGGTGACACGGAGTAGGAGAGGTGAGGGTTGGAGGATTGGATGGATGAGAAGGAGACAATAAGCTTGAAATGTCAGTTATACAATTTGTTTTCCTTAATTAAATTAGGGAAATCATTGTTCTCATTTTTAAGAAACTTATTTTCCTCCGGAGGTTAATTTTTGTCAAAAATATCAACCTCCGAAGGTTGTTTTTATCACATAATAAAATAAAATAATCAAATAGTATAAGTATAAACAATTCTTAAACCAACAAGACAAATGGTATTAGTTGTAGAAAAGTATTTCATCAATAACAATAAAGACGAGAGTTCAATCTCTGAATATTGTATTTATAATTAATTAGTAATTAAAAATAAAAAAACTTCAAAGATCGGTGTTTCCAAAAATATCGAGATTGGGTTTCAGAAAATCGAGCTTTTATGAAAATAAATTAAAAAAATACCGACCTTCATTTATGTTTCATAAATGATAAAAATAATAATTTAAAATTAAGTTATTTCTAGTTATAGAAAGATGAGATTCTTTTATAGAATTGAAGAAAAAATAAATATGTCGCATAAATTTGAACAGAGATAACTGTATGCCAACTCTTATTATACAAAATTACAAATCTTTGTTGTTTCTTTTTAGAAAAAAAAATTATTACACAAATCAACAACTAGTATCAAGAAAGTGCCTCTAGTTCCTTCCTCTCAACTTGCAATTTTTCAATATTCTTACTAAAATTAGGAGTAGGTAAAGCCAACCTACTTCCCTTTTCCACTCTTTTCTCCAATTTTTCAAGAACTTGTCCAAATAATTCCCTTTTCAAACTATCCAATGCTGCATCTAATTTCTCTAACACCTCCATTGAGTTATTATTATACATAAACAAACCACAATACAAATCAAAACTATCACTAGTTGTATTCTCCATCAAATTCAACAAACTTTCATATCCTTTTGTGTTTATAGGAGTTGTTTTTGTCCCAAGTTTTTGTAACATTCTTCCTATAGTATGTGTAATAAATTGTGAGCCAGCAGCATACTTGTCATGTTCACTACAACTCATTTCAACCATTCTACAACCTTCTCTAACAAAAATGTTGATAAAATTGTTGACTCTTTTAATTCTTGACTCTTCTTGACCAATTCTAACTTTATCATACATAAATGGTAGTCCTTTCCAATTGTCTTTACCACTTGTTGGACCAAACATAGGATGAGTACACAAAATGTCAAATTCTTGTGGTAGTAATTGAAGGAAAATGTTTTTTGGAAATTCTTTGACGGATAATACGTCTACGAATAGTGTGTTACGTTTAAGCTTTTGGATGGGAAGGGAACGAATGACTCGTTCGAGTGAATTAATGGATGTGCAAAATAATATAATGTCAGGATGTTGTTCACATAAGTCATTAGGATCATTGAAGAAATGGACATCAAGGGATTGTGCTATGAGGGAATAATCAGTACGTGAATGAGCTAATACAATATGGCCTTGTTTAATAAAGGACTTGGCAATGAATTGTCCAAAGTTGCCAAAGCCTATAATAGCTATTTTGAGTTTGTTATTGGAAGTTAAGAGAGGATTTAATGATGTATTTTCTTCGATATTCGAAAGACTTAATGAATTTGAAAATTTGTCAAGTCTGGTTAGACTGTCATCAAGACTTGGAACTGATGAGACATAGTTATTATTGTTGGTGGACATAGTTAAGTCGCTATTTTGGGCACGAGGAGAGAAGAGTAGGCGGTGGTGAAATCGAGGTGATGGTCGAGTTGAAATAGTTGAACGATGAAAACCATGGTGCTGGTGTTGGTGATGATGATTGAAGAGTAGTGACGAAGACGATTGAGATTGAATATTGTTAGATTGTATAGATGAAAGGGAAAACATGATTTGAAATAATTTTAGACTAAAGACACAAAGAAAGAAAGAGAGAAATTTTTTTGGTGTAATGCAAGAAGTAAGATGAATAGCTTAAGGGTATATATAGGTAGGTATATTTGTCAATTGCTTACACAAGGTGGGGAGAAAGGTGATAAAACAAACAAAATAAAAAAATAGTAAGTGTAAGTTATAATTATTCAACAAAAGTGAATATTTATATTTAAAAGAATAAATATTGGAACTATATTCAAAGTACTTGTAAGATAATTTGTCTTGAACTGAATTATATCTTTATTTTGATGATGACTTTCTTGACTTTCCAAATCTTGGTCAACAGTCAACCTAAGGCTGTAGAGTTTCAATGATTTTGTTTGCTTTGTAAGTTTAGGTATAACAAAAAATTACTATTTTCTCCGTCTCATATTAGATAGTCATTTTTTTATCTTACACGATAATTCAAAATTTATTAATAAATCAATCAATTTTACTATTTGGTTCTTTGTTCATATTAAGTAGCCTTTTGAAAAAAAAAATTTGAATCTTTAAAATTTGTTTTAACTTTCAAAGGTCATATTAATTGTAGGGGTAAAATAGAAAAAAATAATTAATTCTTGATTTAGTAAATCAAATAATATGAACATATATTTTTAGTAAGATGTCCGTTTAATATGAGACGGAGGAAATATTATTAACACGTGAAGTTATGTCAAGTTGCAGGGCTGCTTAATTTTATTATTTGCAAGTGACTTTCGTGTGATATTCCTAGCAAGTTCCAAAACCTATGAATATTCACATATTTAATCTATGTGGGGTTTGTATAATTAGTGCACCATTTCATGTTTTTATTAAGTAACATGTGACCAAGTTTAATAGCTTTGTGATTTGATAAATATGTGTAGGTAATGTAATTCTTTTTTCGTGGAGGAAATGTGAGAGGTAACGTAGATTGAAGAAGTATTAGGAAGAGATAATTAACAGAATATGACATATTTATAGTTTATCGAGGACATGATTCTAGATAGAGGGATATGGAGGTTAAGGATTAGAGCAGAAGGTTAGTAGATAGTCGTGTTTTGTCTAGTTTCTCTTTTATTAATGTTTTATTGTCTTATTTTTCATTTTTACTAATATGTTATTTTCTTTGCTTTAGTTATCATAATATTTGTTGTTGTTACTGTTCTCTTCTCCATTATGTTTCACTATTACTGCTTGACTACTCGATTTCCTTTCCACACTTATTCTGTAAAAGTCTATCGAAAATAACATATTTACCTTCATAAGATAGGAATAAGGTTGCGTACACCCCACCCTTCCGGACCTCACTTATAAAATTACACGTAATATTGTATTGTTGTAATTTTTTCTCCCTTGGGAGGAAATTCTTTTTTGAAGCGTTTTTTTTTTTTTTGGTTTTCCATCTGGTATCCTATATCAACGTTGGAGCCCGGCTAAATTCAGATTTGCGCCGCAAAGTCCCACATTGGGGAGTAAAGTGCTCCCTAACAAAGGTGACTCCATACCCAGGAGGACTCGAAGTTGAGACCTCTCGTTAAGAATGAAAGAGTATTTACTACTCCACCGCAACCCTTGTATAAAAGAATTTGACTTCTAAAAAGGCTCTTCAGATAAAATGAAATTGCAATTGATAGAATCAGTTGGTCCAACGTCTAACTAAAATAGTGAATATGATCTTATAACACAAAGACAAAGTTAGAATTTCAATTATTTGAACCTTGAATTTTATAATAATAATTTTAAATGATAATAATTGAATTTAAATTTATATTTGTACAAATTCTAAGATTAGGTAGGACACTGAAACGAAAGAAATTTGACGTATATCATAATAAAATCTCAACTTCCCTGTGTTATCAGGACAGCTAATTGGGAGAATTATTATTAGTAGAGGCTTCCAGCACATGGGGCTCAAAGTTTAATTAGTATTTTGAATTTTGAATCTTATTCTAACATTAGTTGCAATTTATAATTGTAAAGTGTCTTAACTAACATCTATGCAAAGAATGAAAATAGCATATGAACTTGCAAACAGAAAAACTCTATAGTTACTCCATTAAGGAAAAAAAAAACAATAATGACATTATTTTATAATAAAAAATGGGGTAGGTACAAAGGGTAACAGGAAAGGAGATTAAACCTTAACCAGGTTAACGAGATGAAAGTTCAAGTAGTCAATCGATCAATTTATCAAAAACGAGATGAAAATTCAATGATCACCTACGAAATGAAAGGTAGCCAACCAGTGATCACCAACGGAATGAAAGTTCAGGTAGCCAACCAACAAACTGAGCTACTAAGATTTCCTGATTTGACATTATTGATATGAAACATCATATTCTTTTTCTTTTTTTGGGAACAGTGCAAAGCATACAGCATATTCTTCTACACAAAAACCAACATGTTCTCCCCTTGAACACTTGGGACAAACTCAGACCAATGATGACAACAAAAAATCCAGTTTTTGAATTATAACTTCAACCATTCCAGGCAAGGGCAAAGGCCCCAACAGAACCTAGAAGGATAGTAGTCTTTCATATAAACCTCTCTGTCATTTCCAATAATATAGAAGCTGAAGGAGCGGTTACGATCAGTCATGGTCACGCGAGTCACCGGGACAACTGAGATAGTGTGGCGCTCGCATATCATCCTTGCAGTAGTAGGTATAGAAGGTCTCTCTGCAATTACTTCAGAAGAGAACTTGTTAAGGAAATATGAATCAGCAAAGTAAGCTGGTGTGCACTGGTAAGCTTGGTTATTGCACAACTGAACTCCCTTTGCTCTGTGAAACACGTCGTCTGGAACAGAAGCTGCTCCGCTTGTAGCATTTACTTTCCGGGTTGAACGCGTCCTCCTACGAAAAGAAGTCAATTTGCACATTATACTAAGGGAAAATTACAGCCCAATGCCTTTGGGTCATCTAGTTTACAAAATATGTACACAGTGTAAAGGTAGTGTTTACTTTAACCAAAGTGTATAGGTAGTGTATACTTCGGCCATGTTGGTTTTAACTAGATGGACAAAGAGTACATTTACGTAAGTTTCCCTTATATAATCCATCGCTCTGCATAAACACCAAAAATACTACACGATACCTCAAATCATATTGGATGAGATACTACTTGCTATAACGATGACCGAAGTCTGTCATTCATGTTTCATGGCATACAGTTACGTCAAACTAGACAAGTAGTTTACAGATAGCAGTTCTGGACAGGACTATTATGATACCACAAAAGGATTACATTTGGGGTCTGTACAGTTACGTCAAACTAGACAAGTAGTTTACAGATAGCAGTTCTGGACAGGACTATTATGATACCACAAAAGGATTACATTTGGGGTCTGTATACTAATTGCAATGGGTATCAGTTCATGTGGGTATTCTGCCCGGCAATTGTTTTTATTTTCTCTAGACAAGAAGCAGGGTATGAACGAGGCCAACACAAGAAATACAGAATTCCTAATTAATCACGACCCGAAACCACAAAAATTCTCTTAAACGTTTCAGTAGTTTACACTGATTGATTAGTGCATTTCTGCCTAAGACAGCCAAATTAGCTTATGTACACAGGATTTGTTAATATCAAAAGACTAGGTAATTTGTACGAGTAAGACGTCAGTTGACAGCATCATGATTTCCTTGCTTTTAATTTTCATTAAAGATTTGAGTAATAATAAATCAAAAGTAAAGATGAATTACCATCTAACAACAGCTACTTTCCGTGTCAAAAGAGAACCACCACCTTGGCATGTTTGGCATTTGATGAGGCCACGAGATTCACAAGTCGCACAAGGAAGTTTTCCATTACCTTTACAATTCAGGCATCTGCAAAAGACGAAAAAAAAAGATGCTTTCAGTAAATCACTTACAACACTCGGACACCACAAGGATTTGCATTTGTTACCAGAAATGCTACCAATAGAAACCATGAAAGAGAAGGAAATTTAGATGTGAAATAGTATAAAAAACTTGTGCAACAGTTAACTCTCAGTCAAAAGCTCACATTGTATCAGATCCATCCTTACGAGCAATTAGACCCCTTCCATAGCAATTCGTACACTGAGTCATTTGACCCTCCTTGTAGAACCCTGGATCTTGATCTGCGTTGCAAGTTGGACAAACTGTATTGCCTCGACCATCACAACCTGTGAAGAAAATAAGCAAAAATCACGGAAGGAAAAATGTTAAAGAATACATAGACAGTACAATAGCAACACAAGAAATAGAGGGTGACCTGAAAGAATCAAGTACATTTTATTATATACTTCTTTTAAGTGATTATTTTGTTATTCTATTAACAAATGCAAAATGACTATCCCATGAACCATGTCTATTACCTGAACATTTCTCAATAGTTTCTGAATGAGGAATTCTCAGCCTCGATTCCTTGTAAGGTACAAATAAAACAGGAAACTCAGACCTTAAATCCAGCTCCCATATTCCTGTTTCAGGCCCCTTGTCCTTTCCTTCAATGCTGCCACCGGAGTACAGTTCCTTCTCTAGAACTGTATCTCTCTCTTCTGTGAATGTTTCCAGAGTTCCCACATAGACATTGCAGTCTTCAATTGCATGAATCTTCCAGGTACGAGCTGGACGACTTCCCCAACAGCAGCGATGGCCAACATGATCTATAAGCAACTCTCTCACTTCTACCTCGTCTAGCACTTGCCTGCCAAAAAATTTAGTTATTCAAGATGCTGTTGCAAAAACAACCACAAGGCAAAATTAAGGAGCCAAAAAGAAATAAAATATAACACGCATGCATAAAACTACAGTAATTATCAAGAAACATATTGGAAATCATCTTTATATTGTAACTCAAATATTGTAAGTTCCTTGTATTTCTTGTTACTTGTTTCAGAACACTAATTGGTGTCCTGAAGTCCGCAGAAGAGGAAATTAGTGCAAGAAAGACCAGTGCTAAGAAGAATGCTATGTAATTACCTCCGTAGATCACCGGCAGTTTCACTTGCATCTCCATAGTACCCACCCTGATAAGAAATCCCTTGCTCTGCAACAAGAGAGTATCATTTTATTTTCTAATGCGATGTTACAAGTAAGACTTAGTGACTATACTGCAGGGAAGTCATATGCATACTCTAGAGGCTAGAGCCAAGAAACCACTTGCACCATGCAAGTGGTCTAATAACAGTTTGTGGGCTTTACCAATGAAGAATAAAAAGAGCACAAACACTATTTTTAGTACGTAAAGTCATCAACATCCTATCAACCACCAAAATCAGACAGTAAAAGTTTATCCAGATCCCATTGAAGCAGCTAATCCTATGCATATTGTATGGATCCCATTGAAGCAGCTGATCCTATGCATATTGTATGGATATCTGGTCGCACAAATTGCATAGTATCATCAATGGCGATCCCAGGCAGATAGCTTTAGTGTACCCCGAAAATTCATAAGAACCTGAAGGTGAAACTTAATGCAAGTCCTAAGGCTAGACATTTCTGGGACTAACCACTAACCAACAGGCAACCATGAATAAGGAAGCACCATACGTGTATGGGTTTATACAGAAGAAAGAGGAGGAGGGGGGTGGGGGGGGAGTAGGTTGTCAAGCCCCATATTAAAGAAGATGTATCTTTAATACTACTATCAGAAGCTCATAACTCAAAGGTGAAGGCAGGATTATTACCTCTATGTTTCATAAACCGAAAAGCCCCTATGCTCGAACACAATTTAGAAGTGTTGTCATTTAAATAAACCAAGCAAATCAAGTAAAATTGTAATAGCGCCAAGCCAAAAGCAAAGGTTAAGGACCTTTTTTGCTCAGAACAAAAAAAGGGTCGCTCCATCCTTTTCATTTTATATGTTACTTACTCTTCTTAGCTTGTTCCAACAAGAATGACACTTTTTATATTTGCCTTAATGGCGTACTGCTATACTACTAGCTCTAAGAGTACTTTCCATATGCCAAAAGTTCTCTTCCTTTACAAAAATAATTGATAGAACTCAACGTAGAATAAACCGGTATGAATTGATGAGTTAGCTGGGAACTTACCATAAATCTGTGGCAGGGATTGAGATTGAGATTGAGATTGAGGAGAGCTGATCAAGGGGGCATGGAGAGAAGGAGAGTAAGGAACTGACATAGAAGCAGCAGACCGAATCTCATCAACACTGACTTCTGATCCAGCTAAGGAAGTCGTGGGAATCACAGAGCCCGCCCTTCCCACATACTCATAAGAACCCCATTTCTCACTCCCTTTTTGACCTGTTTCACTAGCTACTTTCCCTGCTTTTTGGAAGTCACATGAACACAAAACTAAGCAATGTAAAAGGGGAAAAGCTAGAAAGAATTGAAAAAAAATCCCCGCTTAAAGCAATCAAGGCATGCAAAAAGGGCAGAGCAAGAAGAGGGTTAAAGAACTCACAGAAAAGATTCAACCTTTAAGCAATGAAAAAAGGAAAGCCCGGTGAACTAAAGTGTGCGCGGTCCCGGAAGGGCCGGACCACAAGGGTCTATATGCAGTATTACCCTATACATTTCTGCAAGAGGCTATTTCTACCGCTTGAACCATTTATGCAACTAGTAATACAAGGGTATAGGATTTTTAGAGAAAAGATAAAGGGAAAAGCAAGAGGAGAGTTAATGAACTCAGAGAAAAGATTCAAGTTTCAAGGAATGAAAAAAGGCAGCACGATGCACTAAAGCTACCGCGATATGCAGGGTCCAGAAAGGGCCAGACCACAAGGCTCTATATGCAGCCGTACCCTATATTTCTACACAAGAGTCTATTTCTACATCTCGAACCATTTATACAAAATTGGACTAGCAATAAAAGGGTATAAGATATTTAGAGAAAGATTCAAGCTTTAAGCAATGATTCTGTGCAAAAATGGGAAAAGCAATTAAAGGGTATAAAAATTTCATAAAAAGATTCAAACTTCAGAATATAAGGTATGCAAAAAGGGCAGACCAAGAAAAGGGGCATAATAATTGACAGAAAAGATTCAAGCTTTAAGCAACTAGGCTATGCATAATGGTAAAAGTAACAAAAGAGTATACAAACTAATAGCAAAGATTCAATATTTAAGCAATATAGCTACATAAAATTGGAGAATTGTTAAATCAAGAAAAGGGTATAAAAACTGACATAAAAGATTCTAGCTTTAAGCTTTAATGATGATAGAAAAAATGACTAACCTATGAACAGTGGCTGCTCCATTGCTCCTAACAAATTTAAGATTCAGATCACAGTTCAAATAGTGGATTTTAACATAACCCCACTATCCACATGATATATAACTAATTTGTGCCTTAATGAAGAAGAAAGTAGATAGTCACACGCCATTTGCTGTGGGTGTGGGGTCTAGAGCAAGGCTGTGGGGATTCAGCCAATTTCATCTTTGGAAGACTTTGTAAATGTCAATTTAGACTTAATCTACATTGTAAAATTATAACTCAAAATTTACATAGTACATTTTTAGCCTAAACACAATAGTCCATTTCTAATAAGAAAAAAAAAATGTTTTTGCCATTAATTAGGAATTTGTGATCTTCTTCTCCGCGATTTATATATAAATTGTTCGAGAAAAGGTTTAAAAAAAAGCACGTAAAAATAGTTTAAAATTTTCACATGTGTAGTACATGTATATTAATGATGTATAACTTTGTATAATAATATATATAAAAAAATAAGAAAAATAAAAAGAAGAAGAAGAGAAGAAAAAACTATATTGTATAACCGTGTTTACACACGCAGTATATAAACTCCAACATAATTAGTGAATCAGGTTCCACTATTGTTATGACGAAGTCCTGAAATTTTGTTCCGATAGCTATCACTTTCGAAAAAAATAAATTTCGTGAATATGTAATGGGTATACCTCTCAATGATCATGACTTATGCCCTAGAATATCATGGATTTAAGACTTTTACTTCGAATAAAACATAGTCTCATAGCATGCTCAAATAAATACTTTACCTTTAATGGACATATCTATTCTTTTCCCTAATATTTCTATAGTCTAATTACACATTGGATTCTTTTCTCTTTTTTGTCTCTTTTAACTTTTATCCTTAACCTCTCCTTCTTCCTTAAGAAATGCCTTACTTTGATGTCACCATCCGTCTTAATATTTCTTTTACTATTGTGCAAAATAAAATATGACAAATAAAATAAACGGACGGAATAAATGCAAATGAAAACGAAAACCTAAATTAGCATCAAACTCTTTCCTTATATCATAAGAAACAGACCTTTTTATATTCCTACAAACCCTCCACTTCCATTCCTAAGTTAAACATTTTGTTCAATCAAAAAAAGCTCCCAAAATTCAAGATGGCGGCTAATGATCAAGAATCTAGAGTTCCCCTAAAGCTTTTGATAGATGACAAGAACAAAAGAGTTATTGCTGCTGAAGCCAACAAGGATTTTGTGGATATATTATTCAGTTTCCTCACTTTTCCAATTGGAACAATAATCAGACTAAACAACAACAACAACCAGCCAATGCCAAAGATTTCTACTTGTATGAACAATTTATACAAAAGTGTTGAAAATCTTAGTGTTAACCATCTTTACACAGAAAATTGCAAGTCAATACTTTTAAATCCAAGAAATCCATATAGTAAAGATTGTTTCAAGTTGAAAGTGAATATAGATGATTCTGTTTCCAACAAGTACTTCAAATGCTCTAATGACAATTGCTCAAACAAATGCTGGTTAGTTGATGTTAACTGTTGTTGTGGAGGAAAGACAAGTAAAGAGATATTTTATGATATTAGAAATCCAACAAATGATTATTCAGGTGTCTTTATAAGGGGAGGAATAGAGTTTATAATAAGTGATGACTTAAGAGTATTGCCTGGTTCTCCAATTTCTCTTGTGCAGTTGTTTTCTGATCTTGGCTACAATCACATGAATCAGATAAAGGAGATGTTTGTGGAAGTTGGCAAGGAGGAGGTAAGGATCTTGCTTTTTTCTGTTATTGCTTTAATTTATTGATTTCTCAATTAGAACGGTTAAAGTTTCACATTGGTTGGAGTCTGGAGAATAGACTAGTAGTCTTCTTGTATGGACTTGGACAATCATCCCATCATGAGCTATTGAGTTAGACTCACGTGTCATATCTTTACAACCACAAGATATTCCAAATTTTTTCAACAAGAAAAGTGACTGAAGTAGCTGACTTAGAGAGATAAGTTTAGAATAGGCATAGCAGATATACAGATAGCAAAACAAATGTTTTCAAATGATAAAAATGGACAATGTAGCACAGCAGAATGTGGTAACATGGTATGTCAGTTTATGAATGAATGTTTTCTGTATTATACGTACCAATGCTTCGAAAAGAACAGGTGAATATTGCTAAATTTCGATTCTAAGGATATCCTAATCAAATGACAGAAAAATCACTTTCAAATGAAGGGTAATCTTTGAATACAAAGGTATGAGAAATCATTCTTCCTCTTTTTGATGTTATCTCACGTGCCTTTTTCCTCGTTTTTCTTTGTCCAGATATTAAGACTGCTCATTTGTTCATTGATCTCAAAATCTCCCTTAACTGAGGTGTTTATGAACAAGCAAGCTATAGTTGACAACAACATCATGACTGAGCCAAGAATTTCTCAAGTGTTTGCTTATCTGCCAACCGTAAACTTCATGAAAATAAACCTGAAGCTAATATTAAGCAAGTCTAGAAACAAGATACTGTATGCTGAAGCAAAGGATTCATTTGTCGATTTTCTGTTCAGTTTCCTCACTTTTCCTATTGGATCAGTTATCAAAGCTCTAAACGGGATTTCTGGACTAGGATGCATAGACAACTTGTATAAAAGTGTAGAGGATTTGGAGTCACAATGGTTTCCTTCATCTTCTTACCAAAACAGATTACTCAACCCTGGTGTTACACCAAAACATAAATGCCAGAATGAGTTGCTTCAAATTTTTGTGGAACTTCCAGATCGTAGACTCATAGATCCAAGGGATGTAAGTGGTGGCATAAGTGAATTTGGCAGATTCACAAAGTCACCTTCTTTGTTTATTGTTTCGGACGATTTGGAAGTCAAACCTATGTGTTCTACATCAAGTTTTGGTTTTCTCAAAGAACTAAATGTACCGTTGTGTGACATTGAAGAGCAAGTGATCTCTATTGGTGAGGCGGAGGTAATTTCTTGACTCAACCTAAAAACTAATTGCATTGCTTTAAATTGAAACGAACAAAATAACACCATGATTTCTATGACAGGCGCGGTGCTTGCTGCAGGCGGCTTTAATCGGATCATCATCTGCTTTAACGCTTGCCTTGAGCTCATTCTTGAATACACAGAAAGAAGAGATAGACTAAAATACTACAAACTACAAAAGCAACTTGGCTTGGTGGCTATACCAAATACTATGTTCTAATATTAGTTTTTATGTTGCTGGTTGTGAGTCCTGATCATGGAAAATGGCTGTGGTTATAAGCTAACAGCCCGTATTAAACTAGTCAATTTATGATAAATTCCGTTTGTATTGCCTTCTGGACATGTTTTTATTACCCTGCTAGTTCATTCAGATTTCTTAGTTAAATGAGGTGAAATTAGCTAGTAAAGCTAGCAACTTGATGATCTTATAAAGTTGTTTTTTGTGATGCAAATATTATATTTGATGAAGTAGGAATGAGTTTTCTTTCTAACAAGTAACAACCTAAAGATTATGACTTTGGTACTGTACTATAGGAACAAATAATGTGGGGAAAAACCATCGGCAAAAAGGACGAATCAGATCATGACATGTGGTTTGAATCTAAAACGATCCCATATTATTTGTCATTTTCTTATATAGTTTCAAACTCATAAAGTAAATGAAGATGTTTAGGAAAATACTTTAACCTTTAATGGACATTTGTGTTCTTTTCCCTAATATTCTAATTAGTCATTGGATACTTTACCTTTCTCTTTTGTCTTTTGGCCCTTTTAAGTTTTATTCTTAACCTCTCCTTCTTCCTTAAGAAATGCCTTACTGTAATGTCATTATATGTCTTAATTAACTACACTGTTTTCAGCTCTTTAAGATGACCTTTTATGCCTTTCTTTTTCAGCTCTTTCTATTTAGGCATTTAAGAAGAGTTTTTCAAGTTTTCAACGTCATGACCTTTTTTTAAAAGACAAAAAATGAAAATTGTGTGTCGAGAAAAGAAAATAAGGGAGGGGATTAAAAATGTGGAGAATCGAACATTCACCGATAAAGTTAAATTTTAGGTAGCTAATCAATTGAGATACAAAGATTCTAAAAAAAAATAAGCAATTAATGTTGAGTATAAAATTGAATTTTTTTTTCTTTTCTAGATATGATAAAAGTAATAAATATATTTTAAAAATATTGGACTAATAAAATTAAACGAAAAGGGTAATAAAGTAATTTGAACAATAAATAAGAAGAGACTTAAATTTATACATAAATCGGATTCGATGAAGGCGTTTTATGCCTTTTCTTTCTCAGCTCTTTCTATTTAGGCATCTAAGAAAAGTTTTTCAAGTTTTCAACGCCACAATCTTTTTTTAAAAGACAAAAAATAAATTTGTGGGTGCAGAAAAGAAAAATAGGAGAGGGGATTAAAGTTAAATTTTAGGTAGTTAATTAATTGAGATACGGAGATTCTCAAAAAAAAAAAAACAATTAATGTTGAGTATAAAATGGAAAAAATAATTATCTTTTCTTGATATGATAAAATTAATAAATTAAAGAAATAAATATATTTTAAAATTAGTGGACAAATAAAATTAAACAGAAAGGGTAATAAAGTAATTTCATCAATAAATAAGAAATGACTTAAAATTATACATAAATCGCGTTTGCCGAATGCGTTTTATGCATTTCTTTCTCAGCTCTTTCTATTTAGACATCTAAGAAGAGTTTTTTCAAGTTTTCAACGCCATGACCTTTTTTAAAAAGACTAAAAAAAATTGTGGGTCGAGAAAGGAAAAATAGGAGAGGGGATTAGCAATCTAGAAAATCGAACATTCACCGATAAAGTTAAATTTTAGATAGTTAATCAATTAAGATACGAAGATTCTTTAAAAAAAAAAGAAATTAATGTTGCGTATAAAATGAAAAAAAATAATAAACTTTTCTTGATATGATAAGAGTAATAAATAAAAGAAATAAATATATTTTAAAAATATTGAACATATAAAAATTAAACGGAAGGGATAATAAAGTAATTTCAACAATAAATAAGAAAAACCTGAAACTTATACATAAATTGCATTCGCTGAATGCATTTTATGTCTTTTTTCTCAGCTCTTTCTATTTAGGCATCTAAGAACGGTTTTTCAAGTTA
Organism: Solanum etuberosum; assembly: GCA_029582245.1. Lineage (NCBI taxonomy): Eukaryota > Viridiplantae > Streptophyta > Magnoliopsida > Solanales > Solanaceae > Solanum > Solanum etuberosum. The sequence goes on along the minus strand of JAJONR010003934.1, from coordinate 31,727 downwards.
CCAACGCCACGATCTTTTTTTAAAAGACAAAAAATAAAATTGTGGGTCAAGAAAACAAAAATAGGGGAGGGGATTAAAGTTAATCTTTAGGTAGTTAATCAATTGAGATACGAAGATTTTCAAAAAAACAAGCAATTAATGTTGCGTGTAAAATGAAAAAAATAATTATCTTTTCTGGATATGATAAAAGTAATAAATAAAAGAAATAAATATATTTTAAAATATTGGACTAGTTAAATTAAACGAAAGGGGTAATAAAGTAATTTGAACAATAAATAAGAATAGACTGAAACTTATACATAAATCGCAATCGATGAATGCGTTTTACGCCTTTCTTTCTCAACTCTTTCTTTAGGCATCTAAGAAGGATTTTTCATGTTATCAACGCCACGGCCTTTTTGTAAAAGACAAAAAATAAAATTGTTGGTCGATAAAAGAAAAATAGGGAAGGGGATTAACAATCTAGATAGTCGAACATTCACCGATAAAGTTAAATTTTAGGTAGTTAATCAATTGAGATACAAAGATTTTCAAACAAATAAACAATTAATGTTGAGTATAAAATGGAAAAAATAATTATCTTGTCTTGATATTATAAAAGTAATAAATAAAAGAAATAATTATATTTTTAAAATATTAGACTAATAAAATTAAACGGAAGAGATAATAAAGTAATTTCAACAATAAATAAGAAAGGACTAAAACTTATACATAAATCGTGTTTGCCGAATGCGTTTTATGTCTTGCTTTCTCAGCTCTTTCTATTTAGGCATCTAACAAGGGGTTTTCAAGTTTCAACGCCATGACCTTTTTTTAAAAGACAAAAAAATAAAATTGTGGATCGAGAAAAGAAAAATAGGGGTGGGGATTAAAAATCTAGAGAATCGAACATTCACCGATAACGTTAAATTTTAGGTAGTTAATCAATAAAGATACGGAGATTCTCAAAAAAATAAGCAATTAATGTTGAATATAAAAAATAAAAAATAATTATCTTTTCTTGATATGATAAAATTAATAAATTAAAGAAATAAATATATTTTAAAAATAGTAGACAAATAAAATTAAACATAAGGGGTAATAAAGTAATTTCAACAATAAATAAGAAATGACTTAAAATTATATATAAATCGCGTTTGTCGAATGCGTTTTATGCATTTCTTTCTCAGCTCTTTCTATTTAGGCATCTAAGAAGAGTTTTTTCAAGTTTTCAACGCCATGACCTTTTTTAAAAAGACTAAAAAAAAATTGTGGGTCGAGAAAGGAAAAATAGGAGAGGGAATTAGCAATCTAGAAAATCGAACATTCTCCGATAAAGTTAAATTTTAGATAGTTAATCAATTAAGATACGAAGATTCTTTAAAAAAAATAAAAAATTACTGTTGCGTATAAAATGGAAAAAAATAATAAACTTTTCTTGATATGATAAGAGTAATAAATAAAAGAAATAAATATATTTTAAAAATATTGAACAAATAAAATTAAACGGAATGGATAATAAAGTAATTTCAACAATAAATAAGAAAAAATTTAATGCCTTTTTTCTCATCTCTTTATATTTAGGTATCTAAGAAGGGTTTTTCAAGTTACCAACGCCACGATCTTTTTTTAAAAGATAAAAAATAAAATTGTAGGTCAAGAAAATAAAAATAGGGGAGGGGATTAAAGTTAATCTTTAGGTAATTAATCAATTGAGATACGAAGATTTTCAAAAAAATAAGCAATTAATGTTGCGTGTAAAATGAAAAAAATAATTATCTTTTCTGGATATGATAAAAGTAATAAATAAAAGAAATAAATATATTTTAAAATATTGGACTAGTTAAATTAAACGAAAGGGGTAATAAAGTAATTTGAACAATAAATAAGAATAGACTGAAACTTATACATAAATCGCAATCGATGAATGCGTTTTACGCCTTTCTTTCTCAACTCTTTCTTTAGGCATCTAAGAAGGATATTTCATGTTATCAACGCCACGGCCTTTTTGTGAAAGACAAAAATTAAAATTGTTGGTCGATAAAAGAAAAATAGAGGAGGGGATTAACAATCTAGATAATCGAACATTCACCGATAAAGTTAAATTTTAGGTAGTTAATCAATTGAGATACGAAGATTTTTAAAAAAATAAACAATTAATGTTGAGTATAAAATGAAAAAAATAATTATTTTTTCGTGATATTATAAAAGTAATATATATATTTTAAAAATATCGGACTATTAAACTTAAACGGAAGGGGTAATAAAGTAATTTCAACAATAAATAAGAAAAGACTGAAACTTATACATAAATCGCATTCGCTGAATGTTTTTTATACCTTTCTTTCTCAGCTCTTTTATTTAGGCATCTAAGAAGGGGTTTTCAAGTTTTCAACGCCATGACCGTTTTTTAAAAGATGAAAAATAAAATTGTGGGTCGAGAAAAGAAAAATAGGGTAGGGGATTAACAATCTAGATAATCGAACATTCATCGATAAAGTTAAATTTTAGGTAGTTAATCAATTGAGATACAAAATTTTTTAAAAAAATAAGCAATTAATGATGAGTATAAAATGGAAAAAATAATTATCTTTTCGTATAAGAAATATATATTAAAAAATATTAGACTAATAAAATTAAATGGAAGGGATAATAAAGTAATTTCCAACAATAAATAAGAAAAGACTGAAACTTATATATAATCGCTGAATGCGTTTTATGCCTTTCCTTCTCAACTCTTTCTATTTAGGCATCTAAGAAAGGTTTTTCAAGTTTTCAACGCCATGACCTTTTTTTAAAAGACAAAAAATAAAATTGTGGGTTGATAAAAGAAAAATAGGGGAGGGGATTAAGCTAAATTTTAGGTAGTTAATCAATTGAGGTATGAAGATTCTCAAAAAAATAAGCAATTAATGTTGAGTATAACATGGAAAAAATAATTATCTTTTCTTGATATAGTAAAAGTATTAAATAAAAGAAATGAATATATTTTTAAAATAGTGGACTAATAAAATTAAACGGGAGGTGTATTAAGTAATTTTAACAATAAATAAGAAGAGACTGAAAGTTATACATAAATCGTATTCGACGAATGCGTTTTATAACTTTCTTTCTCAGCTCTTTCTATTTAGGCATCTAAGAAGGGGTTTCAAGTTTTCAACGCCACGACCTTTATTTAAAAGATAAAAAAATAAATTGAGGGTCGAGAAAAGAAAAATAGGTAAGGGGATTAAAAATCAGGAGAATCGAACATTCACCGATAAAGTTAAATTTCAGATAGCTAATCAACTGAGATACAATGATTCAAAAAAAAAAAAACAATTAATGTTGAGTATAAAATGAAAAATATAATTATCTTTTCTTGATATGATAAAAATAAATAAATAATTGAAATAAATATATTTTAAAAATATTGAACTAATAAAATTAAACGGAAGGGGTAATAAAGTAATTTTAACAATAAATAAGAAGAGACTAAAAGCTATACATAAATCGCATTTGATGAATGCGTTTTATGCCTTTCTTTCTCAGCTCTTTCTATTTAGGCATCTAAGAAGAGATTTTCAAGTTTTCAATGTTACAATCTTTTTCTAAAAGACAAAAAATAAAATTGTGGGTCGAGAAAAGAAAAATAGGGGAGGTGATTAACAATAGAGAGAATCAAACATTCACCGGTAAAGTCAAATTTTAGGTAGTTAATCAATTGAGATACGAAGATTCTCAAAAAAATAAACAATTAATGTTGAGTATAAAATGGAAAAAACATTTTTTTTCTTGATATGATAAAAGTAATAAATATATTTTAAAAATATTGAACTAATAAAATTAAATGGAAGGGGTAATAAAGTAATTTCAATAAAAAATAAGAAGACACTGAAATGTTACATAAATCGCATTCGATAAAATCGTTTTATGCCTTTCTTTATCAGCTCTTTCTATTTAGGCATCTAAGAAGGGTTTTTCATGTTTTCAACGCCACAACCTTTTTTTAAAAGACAAAAATAAAATTGTGGGTCGAGAAAAGAAAAATAGGGGAGGGGATTAACAATCTGTGAATCGAACATTCATCGATAAAGTTAAATTTTAGATAGCTAATCAATTGAGATACAAAGATTCTTAAAAAAAAATAAGCAATTGATATTGAATATAAAATATATTTTTTTTTGTCTTTTCTTGATATGATAAAAGTAATAAATAAAAGAAATAAATATATTTTAAAAATTTAATGGACTAATAAAATTAAACAGAATGGGTAATTAAGTAATTTGAACTATAAATAAGAAGAGACTGAAAGTTATACATAAATTGCATTCATTGAATGCTTTTTATGTCATTCTTTCTCAGCTCTTTCTATTTAGACATCTAAGAAAGAGTTTTCAAGTTTTCAGCGCCACAACATTTTTTTAAAAGACAAAAAAAAAATTGTGGGTCGAAAAAAGAAAAATAGGGGAGAGGATTAACAATCGGGAAAATCGAACATTCACCGATAAAGTTAAAATTTAGATAGTTAATCAATTGAGATACGAAGATTCTCAAAAATAATAATAATAAATGTTGAGTATAAAATGAAAAAAATAATTATCTTTTCTTGATATGATAAAAGTAATAAATAAAAGATTAAATATATTTTAAAATATTGGACTAATAAAATTAAACGGAAGGGGTAATAAAGTAACTTGAACAATAAATAAGAAGAGACTGAAAGTTATACATAAATCGCATTTGATGAATGCGTTTTATGACTTTCTTTCTTAGTTCTTTCTATTTAGGCATATAAGAAGGGTTTTTCAAGTTATCAGTGCCACAACCTTTTTTTAAATGACAAAATATAAAATTGCAGATCGAAAAAGGAAAATAGGGGAGGGGATTAAAAATCTGGAGAAACGAACATTCATCGATAAAGTTAATAATCAATTCAGATACAAAGACTCTCATAAAAAAATAAGCAATTAATGTTGAATATAAAATGAAAAAAATAATTATTTTTTCTTGATATGATAAAAGTAATAAATATATTTTTAAAATATTAGACTAATAAAATTAAACGGAAGGGTAATAAAGTAATTTGAACAGTAATCAAGAAGAGACTGAAAGTTATACATAAATCGCAGCGTTTTATGCCTTTCTCAAAAATATAAACAATTAATGTTGAATATAAAATGGAAAAAATAATTTTCTTTTCTTGATATGATAAAAGTAATAAATATATTTTAAAAATATTGAACTAATAAAATAAAATGGAAGGGGATAATAAAGTAATTTGAACAACAAATAAGAAGAGACCGAAAGTTATACATAAATCGCATTCAATCTTTTTTTTCTGAGTTAGTTGTAGCTGAATCTAAAGTAGATTTTATGGACATACTTGTTAGCCTTCTCACTTTACCATTGGGAACACACATTAAAGCAGATGCCAGAGCTTTTGGTTGACGATTTGCAGTTCAAGTGTGCTTCTCCAAGCTCTCTTGTTCAGATGCTTTCTAATGTTGGCCTGAGTGACATGAATCAGATCACGGAAATGCATGTAGAAGTTGGCAATTATGAGGTAATACCCTTTACCATTTCGCAATAAGGCCGAGAATTAATGAATTCTAATTTACAAAGATTTTATATATAAAAGATCTAATTATTATTCTGTCTTTCTGGTGATCGATATGATCTCGTGTTTGTTAATTTTACATGTTTTATCGTATTTTCCATAGACTGTCATTTCCAGCTAGTAACGTGTTCCTTTTCTCGACCATTTAGGTAATTCATCTACTTGCTGCACCAGTCCTTCAATATTCAGCTGTCCTTCGTGCTTAATATGATTCCTTCTTTTCCATAGACTCCACAATATCAAAGCTGGTATGGCTCTAAACACAAACCTAAGTTTGCTAGGAGCTTCAGCATACCACCAGCGCTTAATTGTCTGCATTAGATTTTTGCCTTCTATGTCCAGACACCTGCACAAGAAGCAAAGTACCTCCACAGCTTTTGGGCTATGTAGGCGGTTAGGAATAAGTGGGACATTGTTTCTATTTGTTGTGTTTCACAACACCAACATCTGGATACAATATTAATTTTCATCCTCCTCAAATTATCATCAGTGGCAATCCTCCCTTTCCATGATCTCCATAGGAAAAAAATGATCTTAAAAGGCAGCCCTTTCATCCATATTAGAGCATATTTTTCTTCCTTTTCTCTTTTCTTCCTCATAACTTCCCATGCCGATTTTACAGAAAAAACCCCATTTGCATTGCTCATCCACCATGGTTTGTCCTGATCTCCACTACTGATTATCGGCGATATCGTGGTCATAATATGCTCAGTCATTTCCTCCGATACATAGTTTAATAGTTTGTCCTTGTCCCACTGATTTCCAACTATGAAACTTGTAACTTCCATCTCCTCTTCCCCTCTTCTGTCCTCTTCAACATAATACAATGCCCCTTGCTTTGTCCAGTTATCATACCAGGAGCTCGCGTCTCCCGATTTGATATGCCACCATATATTATGTTCTACATTTTCCCTGATTTTAATCATTTTTTTCCACACATGCGAGGCTCCAATCCCCTGAGCAATAATAGGATGCCATTTTTTACTCCATAGTGAATTGGTGGAAGTTCTGAATACCCACCAGAGTTTAGCAAACAAAGCATCTGAAACATCATGGAGCGATCTAAATCCCAAACCACCCTCATCCTTAGGCAAGCATAATGAATCCCATGCAACCCAATGTTTCCCTTTAACTCCTCTTATATGTCCCCAAAAGAATTTAGCTAATATCTTGTGAATCTGATCCACTACACCTTTAGGAGGATTCATTGCTGATAATAAATAAATAGGCATTGATTGTAGAACATGAGCTATTAAAACATACCTCCCTCCATATGTTAGCAATCTATTCTGCCATCCCATCACACGTTTTGTCACTTTTTTTATGAGATCTTCATAGTGTGCTATCCTCCTCCTCCCATAGAATATAGGACATCCAAGATATGTAAATGGGAAAGCTCCTTGAGAAATACCAGTAATTCTCCTAATCTTGTGACAGACAGCAATCGGCACATTCTCATGCAAATATACATAACTCTTAGTGAGATTAATGAGTTGCCCCGATACATATTCATATCTCTTCAACACTTTCATCACTTTCCCCATTGACCTCTCATGCCCCGAACAAAATAAGATTGTGTCATCTGCATATGACAGGTGATTAATCTCTTTGCTCCATTTAGGCATGCCAAATCTTCTAAAATTCACATAATCATTCAGTCTGTTAAGACTTCTCGCTAGCACCTCCGCCGCTATGATGAACAATGTGGGAGATAGGGGATCACCTTGCTTCAATCCTCTCGATGATTCAAAGAATCCAAATGCCTGCCCGTTGACCAACATTGAATGCCCTATTATTTGATATTAATCTCCATACCATATCAATAATTCTTTCATCAAATCCAAAGTTCCTCATAACTTTTGTAAGGAAGATCCATGACACCCTATCGTATGCTTTTGTCATATATAATTTCACCACCACATTATGAAATTCATTTCTTCGATTAATATCTCTGATAATCTCTTGAGCTAGAAGAACATATTCCGCAATACTTCTTCCTTTCATAAATCCCGACTGATTTTGTGATATGATGTTAGGAAGAATTGGTGCTATCCTCGCATGCAACACTTTTGACAAAATCTTGTTAGCAAAGGAGCTAAGGCTGATTGGTCTCAAGTCTGCGAACTTTGTAACTTTCTCCTTCTTAGGAATAAGAACCACATTCGTGTGTGTTATAAACTTGGGAATTTCACTACCACAAAAGAAGGCCGTTACCATCCTCCAGATGTCCCCTTTAATTATCTCCCAGCAGGACTGAAAAAATTCGCCAGAGAATCCATCTGGCCCACACACACTGTCCTTATTTAAGCTGAATATTGCCTCTTTCACTTCCTCCATAGTCGGTGCCTTTGTCATCTCTTCATTTTGCTCTGCCGTTATAATTCTAGGGATCACCTCTAACATAGAAAAAAATTCAGTTCTGCGCCCATCTTTAAACTGTTCCTTGAACACCTTTACTGCCTCCTCCCCAATGTTTTTTGTAGTATGTATTGTGTCCCCCTGGTCCGTTTGGATCTCCGATATCATCAATTTTCTCCTTTCTCCTTTTACATATGAGTGAAAGAATTTTGTGTTTCTATCTCCCTCTTTAAACCACTGCATCCCAGCCTTTTGCTTCCAATATTCTTCTTCTATCTGATAGTATTTCCTTAGTATCCCCTCAGCTTCAGCTAGCTCTACCTTATTTGCCTCTGTAGGATTTACCTCAATTTGGTTCTCCTTCACTTTAATAATATCCTCTAGGGTCGCTATTTTCACAAAAATGTAACCATATGTTTCTTTTCTCCAGATTGTTAGTGCCCGCTTCAGCTTTTTCATATTCTGTTGAACTACATAGAACGGGCTTCCAATCACAATGGCATCCCATTGCTGCTGCACCACCTCATTAAACTTCTTGTGATTTTTCCAAAAGTTCAAAAACCTAAAAGGTTTCACTATTTCTTCCTGTACAGTCTCACACATCATATGTAATGGAGCATGATCTGATCCCTGTCTTATCAAGGGAGCTTATTGTTGATTTAGGTAATATAGAAATATATTTGTCCCCTTAATTGTTAAATATTTGTGTCCCCTTGTCCATATCTAGGCTATCTAGTTTAAATACTTCCCTTTCTTGAACAAACTTTTAAGTACTTGTTTTACTTTGAGAGCTAGAAATCAATTTCTTTACTCTTATCTTGATTCTGGACTGATTTACTTTCTAACTCAGATCAGTTAGTAGTTTGCTAATGATTTGAGCCTTCACAAGTTTAACTGTTTTACGATGGCTAACGAGCAAGAAACCAAGGTTCTCTTGAAGCTTTGGGTGGATGAAAAGAAAAATAAAGTAGTTGCAGTTGAATCTAAAGTAGATTTTATGGACATACTCCTTAGCCTTCTCACTTTACCATTGGGAACGATAATACGACTCATTAAAGCAGATGCCGGAGCTGTTGGTTGTATGAACAACTTGTACCAAAGTGTTGAAAACCTCGGAGAAGAAAATCTGTACACAGAGTACTGCAAAACCATGCTGCTAAATCCAAGAAATCCCTATGCAAAGTATTGCACGAAGCGGATAGTTAACGTGGATGATTCAGGCTCAGATAAGTACTATGAGTGCTCAGGTTGCGATCGTAAGAGCTATTACACGAATGTTAAGTGCTATTGTGGAAGGATGATTAATAATGAGAAGTTCATGAAAGATTCAGTTGAAGATGAGTATGTATTTCTCAAAGGAGGGATATCGTTTCTAATCAGTGACGATTTGCAGTTCAAGTGTGCTTCTCCAAGCTCTCTTGTTCAGATGCTTTCTAATGTTGGCCTGAGTGACATGAATCAGATCACGGAAATGCATGTAGAAGTTGGCAATTATGAGTTAATACCCTTTACCATTTCGCAATAAGGCCGAGAATTAATGAATTCTAATTTACAAAGATTTTATATATAAAAGATCTAATTATTATTCTGTCTTTCTGGTGATCGATATGATCTCTTGTTTGTTAATTTTACATGTTTTATCGTATTTTCCATAGATTGTCATTTCCATCTAGTAACGTGATCCTTTTCTCGACCATTTAGGTAATTCATCTACTTGCACATTCATTGATCTCAAAAACTCCCCTGTCTGATGTGTTTCTTCCCAAGGAAAAACAAAAACAAGCCAGATTCGACACCATCCCAAAGCCCGAGTTTGGAAATTTGTCATCCATTTCTGAAAATGGAACAAGTAGTAACACAAGGAAATTAGAGGTGAAGCTAACAGTAAGAAAGTCTACAAACATGGTCTTGTGTGCAGAGGCCGGCAATGAATTCATTGATTTTCTCTTTAACTTCTTGACTATTCCTATAGGATCAATTGAACATGCTCTAAAAGGGAGTTCTGGTTTGGGATCCATAGATAGCTTGTACAAAAGTGTGGAGGCTTTAGATTCAAAATGGTTCAATACGTATCCAACTAGCAACGGTAATGCAAGTGTTGAGAATCATAGTCTTAAGAAGATATTACTCAAGCCTGGTATTGCGCTTTACCATAAATCTGAGAATCAGCTACTGCAAATTTCTGAAAATGCAGATTTTAACTTCCTTGACCCAAGGAAACCTTCAAGGAGTAGATGCCTTCGGAAAGTTTGCTAAGGCACCATCCCTTTTCTATGTTATGGACAATTTGGAAGTGAGACCTTTGTCTTCTTCACCAACTATGTGCTTACTCCAAGAGCTAAATGTGCCTTTATATGATGTTGAAGAACAAGTGATCAGCGTTGGGGAGTCAGAAGCATTAAGCTTGCTGAAGGCTTCTTTATGTCATCATTATCAGCTTTGACAGTTGGCCTAAATCACATGTTGAAGAAGCATATCGATGAAGATGTGAAGTCTTAAAATTTTCTCAGGCTGGTTAGCAAGCACAAGTATTACTTTTTTCAGTACTTCTATTGTATTTACACTCACTTGTCTAGCTTCTTGTGTTTAACCCCCCCCCCCCTCACACACACACACACACATAAGTTTTAAGTGAGTGTTGCTTTGAACTGTTTTTCTCCAAACGAGGGTCTATTGGAAACAATCTCTCTACCTCTTAGGTAGGGGTAAGGTCTTCGTACACCTACCCTCCCCAGACCCACTTTGTGGGATTACAGTATGTTGTTGTTGTTGTAGTTGTTAATAGAGTGGGACCATCTCTCTCTCTCTCATGTGCATTTTCTAGTGGTCATTAACTCATGTTAATTGAGATTGAAAGTGTTACATGTTTGAATGATCAATTTTGTACCAGTGGTTTGGTTGGGTCATTAACAGAAATTGAAATGAAAATCATGATAATTCTAAAATTTCGTATTAGAATTATGGTCCCTAATTTGAATTATGAAGACCCATATTCATAGTTGTAGAATGAAAGGATTATGGTAATTACAAGCTCTTTTCAACCAACCAAATTGAAGGTGACATGACCATATTTGATTGGTCAAAACGTGTCACTTGTGCACGTGACACATTTTCATTGGCCTTCAATTTGGCTAGGCATGCTATGTCATTTTGACATAATCATATTGGTTCATTCAATTGATTTTGACATATCACGTCATTTGACACGTGACACTAAATTTGGATTATAAGGTAAAATGACATTTTGGGCTTAGGAACATGAGCTCATCACTTGTGGTCCAATATAATGGACTAACCCAATTAAATTGAACTTTAATTAAATCCGTATTCATTGAATTTAAATAATTAATCCACAATATTTGTTTGAATTTAATATAATTCAATTTTTTTTACAGATTTAAATTCAATAAAATTTGTTATCCACAATTACCTTAACTAATTTAATTATAATTTTTTTTTACACTATCATTATAGTATAGTCGATAAATAAATGTATTATTATCAGGTAAGAATTAGGGACAAATAAAAGAGAAAACAATTTAGCGGGAAAAGAAGAAATGTAAAATTGAGCGGGAAATAAATAAACAGTGAGGCCTTAGAAAACTTTAGTATAAAAAAGAGGCCTAGAAATATGTCAAATAGTTTCAATCCATGCTCAAAAGAAGAAGCAGAAACGACGACCAACAAAGGTATTTCTCCTTCTTTAGCAACATTTTTTTTTTTTGTGTTTGGTCCGAAAGTAAAAAATGTTATGCTTAAATATATTTGTGTATAATCTAGATAAATATCGTGAGAGATGAATGCACAAGGTATAGGTTATGGGGCTTGAGGCTATGAGGTGGAGATGAAGATAAAGTATGTTAGAGGATAGACATGAAATAATCAATATGAAATGTTATTTATGGAATTTGTTTTTTACCTACTTTCAACGAAAGAAGTAACATCTTACATATATTTAAATTTATTTTCTTTACTCTCTTTTTAGTTTGTTTAAAATGGAATGTCAATCTAGTATTTTTTCCGTTTTACAAAGAATGATGTAGTTTGATTTGACACAGAGTTTAAAGTTATGTCAAATTTATCGAAATATCCTTTAATCTGGTGGTTTTAAACATATCATGTGAAAAACTGCAATTAAAGTATTGTTAAAAAAGAAAATGAGTCATTTTTTTTAAACATACTAAAAAAGAAAGTAGATCATTGTTTTTGAAACGGAGGGAGTGATTGTTTAATTGTAATGTCTCACGTAGCACAAATAAGATTACAAGATTCAAAAGGCGTTTTGGTATATTCTACGATCTTTAGTTTAAGATCATAAGATTCAAAAGTTTTCTTTTTGTATTAAACTTTGAGTGATTGAGTCCATTTAAGCTAATACACATAAATTGAAAGGGAATGAGTGGTAGTTTTGGACTTATGCTTAAATTTGGTGTTATCATTTGATAAATGATGGTATTGGGATGTTATTGTAGTATTTATGGAATCTGGAATGCATGTTTATGTAATTATAATCATCCCTTGGATAATTGCTTGTTGATTTTAATAGAATACATAAACATATTTGCATATACAATAGTGTGCTAAAACTTGTGTCGTGTTCTGCTTCCATGTTCGTGTCATTTGAACATTGCTTACTTCCTTTTATTGGTGTTCTAACCTGGATCAGCTAGGCATTTGCTACCTCAAAATGGTTAAGAAGAAAGAATCTAAGATTATGTTGAAGCTTTTGGTGGATAAAAAGAAGGATCAAGTTGTTGCAGCTGAATCCGGAGTAGATTTTATGGACATACTTGTTAGCCTTCTGACTTTACCAATGGGAACAATAATACGACTCATTAAAGCAGAGGCTGGAACTGTTGGTTGTATGAATAACTTGTACCAAAGTGTTGAAAACCTCGATGAGGAAGATCTGTACGTAGAGCACTGCAAAACCTTGTTACTGAATCCGATAAATCCATATCCAAAATATTGCATGAAGTTAAAAGTGAACTTAGATGATTCAGGGTCTAAGTATTATAAGTGCTCAGGTTGTCGATATAACAACTATTATATGAATGTTGACTGCAAATGTAATGGGAAGTATAACAAAGAGACTTTTCTGAAAGATTTAGTTGAAAATACTTGTTGCGACGAGTATGTCTTTCTTAAAGGAGGGATGTCATTTCTAATCTCTGACGGTTTACAAGTCAAGGTTGCTTCTCCAAGCTCGCTTGTTCAGATGCTTTCGAATGTTGGCCTGAGTGATATGAATCAAATCGAGGAGATGCATGTAGAAATTGGCAAAAATGAGGTAATATGATCCTTTACCATCTGAATTCTTGATACAAAAATTGTATCTTTATGTGGTTGCTTGTATGTTCTACATGCTTTGTTGTGATTCTTCGTATATTGCCATTTGCAGTTAGTAAGATTATCCTTTTCTCGACCATTTAGGTGATTCATCTACTTGTGTGTTCATTGATCTCAAAGACTCCCTTGCCTGATGTGTTTCTTCCCAAGCAAAAACAAAAAAGGGCAAGAGTAGACACTATCACGATGTCCGAGTCTGGATCGTCCATTTCTGAAAATGGAACCAGGAATAACACCAAGAAATTGGAGCTGAAGCTAACAGTAAGAAAGTCTACAAACATGGTCTTGTGTGCCGAAGCAGGCAATGATTTTGTTGATTTTCTCTTCAATTTCTTGACGATTCCTCTAGGATCTCAATTGAAGATGTTCTAAAAGGGAATTCTGGTTTGGGATCCATAGATAACTTGTACAAAAGTGTGGAGAATTTAGATTCAAAATGGTTCAATACGCCGCCTCCAAATATGAATATTTACAGACATGAGGAGAATCTTAAGATGATATTACTCAAGCCTGGTATTGCCTCTAACCATAAATCCAAGAATCTTCTGCTGCAGATTAAAGAAGGGATAGAACCTTACTTTCATGATCCAAGGGAATCTGTAGGTAGTAATCGTCGTGAGTTTGAAAAGTTTGCAAAGGAACCCTCCCTTTTCTATGTTATGGACAATTTGGAAGTGAGACCATTGTCTTCTACAACAACTATTTGCTTACTCCAAGAACTAAATGTTCCCCTGCATGACATTGAAGAGCAAATGATCAGTGTTGGCGAGTTGGAAGCATTGAGCTTGCTGAAGGCCTCTTTAACGTTTACATCATCAGCATTGACCGCGGGGACTAAATCACATGTTGAAGAAGCTGATAGACGAAGATGTGAAGTCTAATGCGTAGAAACTTTGTCGTGCTGGTTAGCAAACACATGTTATAACTTTTTGCAGTACTTCTCATTGTATTTTGCACTCACTTGCTGTACATCTTTTAGAGGTAAAATGGCAAAAAAAATTTGGACCATTTCTCGATTTGTGCGTGTCATCCTTGCGCAGGGGCCATGCTAATCTTCTCTGTATCGTTCCAATTTTATCGGATGTCCCCGAAGGGACAAGCTATGGTGTTAAGGTTCTGCAATATAAATAGCACATAGCTTTTCTCTATAAGCGATGAGGGAGAAATAGCTGGTTGGGTCTTTCTGCTAACACAGGCCTGGACTCCTTTTTTTCACTTGATTCAATGAAGCCCAGTTGTGGGGTGACTTAATTTGATGATGGGCCGGGCTTCTTATTTACATGGTCTTCTTTAATTATTTTAGTCATGAATGAAACTATGTATGTACTTATATTAGTTATGCAGCGATTGTTATTTCTTTATTAGTTATTTCAATTTCGTCGTGACTTATACATGTATTAGTTGTGTGAGTTTCTAAATAACAAATCAAACACATTACTAAATTCACACATGAATAATTTACTTCATATTTAACTACCAAAAATGGTATTACTTATGCAGAATTTAATACCAACATAACTTACTTCCAAATGAGCTACCAAATGACCCCTAACAAATTTCCTATATTAAGAGGATCACACAATGCATAAAAATATTATGTTATCCTATTTGTGCAGTATAATTTTTCAATGAAAGAAATCTAATTGAGCTCCTTTCATGAGAGGTATTATTTCCGCGCTGGTTGGAGGCCTTTTGAATGAGATTTCTTTTTAATTTGTTTGGTCTATTTTTCTTTTTAGTCTATGAAAAAAATACTAAGAGTAACTTTTTTCTTTTTTTAACAATTCTTTAATTTCAACTTTCCTCCTGTCATGTTTAAAATTGCAAAATTTAAAAACATTTTAGTATAGAATATCAGAGTAGCTTTCATCATTGAAAAAGAAATCGACCTGGTAATTTTCTCTTCTTCTCCCTTTTACTTTCTTAAGTTGGAATATGTAGAGGAGTGGAACTAAGACTGTTCAAAATCGAAACATAATATAATTCAATCACATTATTGATTTATTGGTATTGGATTAATGTTTAGGGAATACTTGAGTCGAGAGTCTACAAAAAAAATTAACCTCTATACCTAGGTAGGTGTAAGGTTTGTGTACACTCTATCCTTTTCAGATTCTACTTGTGAGATTATACCTCGGGTATGTGTTTACCGTAGGTATATAATGAATCTGGAATGTGTGTTTATGTCCTTATAATCATCCCTTGTGTAATTATTTTTTGATTTAATATATTTTAGAAGCATCTTTGCAAATATAATGGCTTGAAAAAATTTGTGTTATGTTCGTGTTAATTTCTTAACCTATTTGTGACCCACAAAGTGAGTTTCACAGAAAATTATCTGAACAGACATTCCATTCTTTGCTTTCCCAGCACTGACCTCTCTGGTCGAATGTTAGAGTCGGCTCTACTTCAACTAGTAGTCTTTAAGTCGGAAATCGCTTTCACATCTCATATGACATCTGTACCAACAGACTTCTTCGGACACCAGTAAGGTAAGTAGCTACTCCAGCCGATCTAACTCCAGAGGATCCAGCTTATTTGTTGGATAGGTTAGCCCCTTCTCCTTCAGGAGATGCAGCAAGACTACGTTCTCATCTGAGTTCCACTTCTTCCTCAATCCACTCTAAGAAAAAGGCAAGTACAGCTACTCTACTTTAGAGTAGATCCAGCCTCCCTCCGGGTCTCAATTAGGGTATGTGGTCCTATCCTAAAAGAAAGATCCTATCTTGCCTCCCTGAAATAAAGGGTTTTAACTACCTCTGAAGAGGCCTCCCCTTCCGTACCTACTCCGCAAGGTCTCGCTCCTTTCACTTCCTCTTCAACAAGATATGACCCTTTTAGTGGCTATAGTGGCGTACTTAGGTAATGAAATTCTCGACCAAACCTATCCCCTAACCCTCGGAGTCTCCGTCCGCTTCTTCTCCTTCTGGAGCCTCCCTCATCGGCCATGCATCGGACGAGACCAATTCCGATAAGGAGGTTTTTTATTCTCCCCAGTCCCCATCTACTTCCACCTCGACTCCCGGAAACCAATCCGTTGAGAGTTCTCCCAACAATCCATGTTATCTGAACAGTTGGCCAGAAAATTATTTTATTCATGCTATCTTGGTTCTTGACTAATTACTCGTAACACGGATCACCAGTTAACTGCTTTAAAATGGAAAACAAGCAAGAACCTAAATTTCTGTTGAAGCTTCTGGTGGATGAAAAGAAGGATAAAGTTGTTGCAGCTGAATCAGGAGTAGATTTTATGGACATACTCTTTAGCCTTCTCACTTTACCACTGGGAACAATAATACGACTCATTAAAGCGAATGATGGATTTGTTGGTTGTATGAACAACTTGTACCAAAGTGTTGAAAACCTCAGTGAGGAAGATGACCTGTTCTTAGATCATTGCAAAACCATGCTGCTAAATCCAAGAAATCCCTATCCAAAGTATTGCATGAGGTTGAAAGTTGACGTAGATGATTCAGGCTCCGAGAAGTATTATCAATGTCCATATTGCTCAAACAAAAGCTATTTCATGAATGTTGAGTGCCCGTGTGATGGGCAATTTGATAAAGAGACATTTCTGAAAGATTTAGTTGAAAATACTTGTTGTGACGAGTATGTCTTTCTTAAAGAAGGGATATCATTTCTAATCTCTCACGATTTACAAGTCAAGTCTGCTTCTCCAAGTTCTCTTGTTCAGATGCTTTCTAGTGTTGGCCTGAGTGATTTGAATCAGATTAAGGAGATGCATATAGAAGTTGGCAAGGACGAGGTAATGTCTTTTACCATCTGTTTAAGAGATTTACAAGGCCTCTATGTTTCTGCGCTCTTAATATGAAAAAAACATGCTTTCCGTTGTTATGTTTGCCTTTACATGTTTTATTGTGAATTTCGTAGATTGTCATTTGCAGCTAGTAACATGATTCTTTTCTTGACCATTTAGGTGATTCATCTACTTGCTCGTTCATTTATCTCAAAGACTCCCTTGTCTGATGTGTTTCTGCCCAAGCAAAATAAAAAAAGAGCTAGAGTAGGCACTACCACAGTAACCGAGTTTGGAAATTTGCCGTCCATTTCTGAAAACAGAACAAGCAATAACACCAAGATATTGGAGCTGAAGCTAACAGTAAGAAAGTCTACAAACAAAGTCTTATGTGCAGAAGCAAGCAATGATTTTATTGATTTTCTCTTCAACTTCTTGACGATTCCTATAGGATCAATTGAAGATGTTCTAAAAGGGAGTTCTGGCTTGGGATGTATTGATAACTTCTATAAAAGTGTGGAGGCTTTAGATTCGAAATGGTTCAATATGCGTCCAAAGCAGAATAGTTACCAGAGTGAGGATAAATTTAAGGACAACCTTGAGACAATATTACTCAAGCCCAATGTTGCCGCACATTATAATTCTGAGTATCAGCTGCTGCAGATTTCTGAAGGAAAATCAGAATTTTACGACTTGTATGATGCAAGGCAACATATAAGGGGTAGTCATGTTCCCAAATTTCAAAAGTTTGCAAAGGAACCCTCCCGCTTTCTACGTTATGGACAATTTGGAAGTAAGACCTTTGTCTTCTACATCAACTATTTGCTTACTTCAAGAACTTAATGTTCCCATGAATGATATTGAAGAGCAAATGATCAGTGTTGGCGAGTCAGAAGCATTGAACTTGCTGAAGGCCTCTTTGACATCATCATCATCAGCTTTGACAGAGGGCTTATATCATAAGTTGAAGATGCAGATAGACGAAGATGTGAAGTGTAACGCGAAGAGACTATGTTAGCAAACACATAGATAACTCTCTTGTGTTTTAGCCTCAAAACTTGGTCCCCTGTGGCCTGTACATCAATGCCTTGATGCAGGGTCAAGTATTTTTAGATTGACTTCTATAGATATGATTAGTCCATGAAGTGTTAATTTTGTTCTAGTTGATAAGAGGGTAAATCTAATTACCTGTCATAGCTGCAAGCCACTCTAAAAGTAACAATTCTTTACTAGTACTAATAGATTTGCACCACTTTTTTGTCATATGCTGTTCTTTAGCATCTGGTGCCAATGCAATATTCTCTATTTTCTGTTTCTTGGATTGAAATTCTCATTCTGGAATATTTTGTTTATTCTCATTGTTTCAAGATAGTTGGTTTGCCTATAAGGAACATGAGAATTGAGATTTTCTTTGAAATTGTGAGACAAGGAGTATATTCTTGTTCTTGATAATATCATTTAGTATTTGGTTTTAGTGTTACTTCTAATATCCTCCTTATATTAGACTTATTAAAGAAAAAAAGCCCTCTAATTAAGATTTTTTATTTGGTTTTAGTGATCCCTATCAATTAAACTTTTAATTAAAGATGGAAGTAGGGGTGTGCAAAAATCCGTTTAATCAATTAATCTAACCAGGTAAAAATGCTATTGATTTTGGGTGGGTTATCGAATTAATGGTTTTTAAATGGTTTTGTATGTTGGGCCATCGTTCAGTTTCCAATTTTAAGATTATTTTTCTTTTTGATAGATTGCTACGGTGTTACTGAATACAAGTCCGCTACTCAACTAGAAAGAAAACATATTTGTTTTAGCAATAACTTATTTGAATTTGCTTCTTCTAAAAACAATTTCTTGGTCGTTCCAGTATTTATTTACCTAAAATGTGATACAACTGCAAGAAAATAGACATAAAGGAAAATAGAAGAGATTGTCCCACTTAGTAAAAATAAATATACAACAACATACCCAATTAAATGCCACAGGTACATTGTTGTAGGCCTTACCACTACCTCATGGAGGTAGAGAGGCTGTTTCCGAAAGATGTAAAAATAAATATATTTTCAGTAATAAGAAATTAGGTGGAATTTATAAAAACTCATCATGATTCATGAGGGAGGAAATTAGAGAGTGGCTTGCAGCAATGACAAGATTAACTTCATGGACCAAATCACCTATTGAGGAAACCTCCAAAACTGGTGAAATAGTAGAACTACAAATGATTGATCAATTTCTGATTCAATCTGAAAACACTTGCCTCTCCAACAAGGCTTTGATGTACAGGGGATCAAGAGTTATCTATGTGTTTGCTAACCAGCACGACAAAGTTTCTTCACGTTACACTGCTCATCTTTGTCTATCTGCTTCTTCAACTTGTGATTTAGGCCCTCTGTCAAAGCTGATGATGATGATGTCAAAGAGGCCTTCAGCAAGTTCAATGCTTCCGACTCGCCAACACTGATCATTTGCTCCTCAATATCATTCAGGGGCACATTTAGTTCTCGCAGTAAGCAAATAGTTGACGTAGAAGACAAAGATCTCACTTCCAAATTGTCCATTACGTAGAAAACGAAGGGTTCCTTTGCAAACCTTTGAAATTTATGAACATAAGCACCCCTTACAAAATGCCTTATATCGTGCAAGTTATAAATTTCTGATTTTCCAGCTGATACTCAGAATTATGGTGAGGGGCAACACCGGGATTGGGTAATATCGTCTTAAGGTTGACACTAGGAATCTCCTCATTCCAGTATTGAACCATTTCGAATCTAAAGCCTCCACACTTTTATAGAAGTTATCTATGCATTCCAACCCAGAACTCCCTTTTAGAGCATCTTCAATTGATCTTATAGGAATCATCAAGAAGCTGAAGAGAAAATCAACAAAATCATTGCCTGCTTCTGCACACAAGACCTTGTTTGTAGACTTTCTTACTGTTAGCTTCAGCTCCAATTTCTTGGTGTTATTACTCGTTCCATTTTCAGAAATGGACGACAAATTTCCAAACTCGGACATCGTTTTAGTGTCTACTCGTGCCCTTATTTGTTTTTGCTTGGGCAGAAACACATCAGACAAGGGAGTCTTTGAGATAAATGAACGAGCAAGTAGACGAATCACCTAAATGGTCCAGAAAAAGATCATGTTACTAGCTGTAAATGCCAATTTACGAAAATCACAGCAAAACATGTAATAGCAAACAAATCATCAGAAAGCATAACTTTCGTATTAAGAATGTAGTAATCACTAATTCTTTTAATTCATCGGATGGTAAACGACAATACCTCGTTCTTGCCAACTTCTACATTCATCTCCTTAATCTGATTCATATCACTCAGGCCAACATTAGAAAGCATCTGGAAAAGAGTGCCCACTTGAATTGCAAGTCGTCACTGATTAGATATGATATCCCTCCTATGAGAAATACGTACTTATCATGACAAGACTCACTTAAAATATTCTCTTTATTAAACTTCCCATTACATGGGCACTCAACATTCATGAAATAGCTTCGCTTTGAGCAATACTTTTGCGTTGTCCAACCTGAACACTCATAATACTTCTCAGAGCCTGAATCATCTATGTTCACTTTCAACCTCGTACAATACTTTGGATAGGGATTTCTTGGATTTAGCAGCATGGTTTTGCAATGCTCTATGAACAGATCTTCCACAGCAAGGTTTTCAACACTTTGGTACAAGTTGTTCATACAACCAACAACTCCAGCCTCTGCTTTAATGAGTCGTATTATTGTTCCCAATGGTAGTAAGAATGCTAACGAATATGTCCATAAAATCTACTTTGGCTTCAGCTGCAACAACTTGATCCTTCTTTTCATCCACCAAAAGCTTCAACACAACCTTAGATTCTTCCTTGGTTTCCATTTTAATGCACTTTACTGATGTAGCAAGCTCCTTGCTGATCCAAGTCATCAGTTATTAGTCGATAACCAAGATAACGAGAGTAAAATGATTTTCTGGCTTTCAGTTGAAGTAAGCAATTAACGGAACATGACACAACTTTTTGCACACTATTGTATTAGCAAAGATGTTCTTATATTTTATTAAATCAACAAATATTTATGCCTAATACCACCATAGACACACATTGCATATTAGTCCTATCTAGAGGCGAATGTAGGATTTTTAGAACATGCTAAGAAAAACGAAGGAAAGAATGCTAGTTAAATAACTCAATATCCAACCAAGTGCACTATTTAACCTTTTTGTATCATAGGTGTCACCCGATAATACTATACAGAAAATACATATATAAAATACCTAGTTTTATGGAACAACCACGAATTTACATGCCCCATTGTTAACATGTAAATTCATCCGGAGTCCCAACTAGTTAGGATCAGCTATATGAATCCTTATTGACGCCAATATCATACATGCCAATCCAAACTTTATTAAAGTCCATTTATTTTATTGAATCCCCTTTGCCGAAAGCGCAAATAGGGCAAAAACAAATAATTATTCGACCCAAAAATTCCATACACTGACATTTTAGGGACAACAAGTTATATCACATTATACATGAATAGCATAAGATTATAATTTCAAGGGGTAAAAATTATTCACTGAAGATTGGAGAAGAAGGAAAAACACCTGTGGATTTGTTCTTGTTTGAAAGCTAATCTTTTTTTTTTTAGGGTTTCTTCCTAATCTTAATACTAATATGAGATACATGGATTATAAAACTCGCTTGTCATCACTCTCCTTTGTATTTGGTATATATCTTAGATATGTACAAATACATGTATCTAGTGTGATTCACATGTATCTGAGATACATGATTATCTCGCTAGCCTCTCTCTATTTTAGTGTATCTAGTAGCAAAAATACATGTATCTAGGTGTATCTTCGTCAATATATGGAAGAAAACTCTTAATTAATGATAAAATACATAGTTATTTGAAAGTATAGATAAAATTAGTATATATGGTATGTATGTTTAATAAGGTAGTTTCTCCAAAATTGTTTAGCTTCGTTTAAAAAAAATATTGCTAAAGAATATCGAAACTTCGAAGTAAAGAGGAAAACTTGCCTTATCATAATAATTATTGGGATTTCTAACTAGATCATGACGTCTCAATCAAACATAAGAAAATAAGAAAGTATTTCTGATACATGTTTTCTTCCAACTAAACACATCCTATATTTATATTATTCGACATTGATTAATTTGATTATTTGTCCCACTTTTAATCTATGCACAGGGGTGTACGTAGATATGTTAATTGGACACCATTCGTCGAAAAATAATATCATATATATATTAATAAGTGATTAAATAACATATTCTGAACATCTTTGATAGAACAAGAAGTTGTAGCCCCGTCGTTATAGGTGGACTTCACCATGGCCCTTGAATATTATTACGAGCCGTATATTCGATAGGAAAAAGTAACGTTTACGCATCCCTATTAAAATGTTAGATGATGAATGAGGATCTAATCAGCATATGTGCAAGCTCCAGCCAATCATGATTATCTAATAAAATGTGCTTTATTCATTATTCTAATTCTAAAGTCCTACAATTAATAAAATAATTAGGTCAAAAGCACATGGTTGAGTGGATGAGTTTGATCAACTTGTAAATATATTATTGCCTTTATTCATCTTTATATTATTATTGATTTTTTGTGTTTGATGCTCGTATTATAATTTTATCTAAATTTGAATTGCGCATCATAAAGTCTATTAGGTTTCAATAAAAATTTCTTCATATTCAGACTTCAAATTCGAAAGACTTAACTGTGATTGTTATTGTTACTATTATTAGTATTATTATTATTGCTAAGCATGACGATATAATATTAAGTCTTAATTATATAATATGCATCAATACAACAAGATAAACCACATTAGTCACATTACACGTGACGCTAGGACTATAGTTTGGAGTTATGTTTATTATTATTATTATTAGAACATTCTTCTTTCACACTTCTATTCTTTGGTTAACATGGGTTTACCCTTCCTCTCTTAAAGAAAATAGAAAATTTTAGTAGCTAAGTCGGTTAGATAATTTTTTTATCGATTCTCTACGTTATAATTCTTATACCTATTTTCCTTATCCCTTACGTTTTTTGGAAAAATAAAACTAAGGTTCATCTTATGTTTGATATTTGTATTGAAGTCTAACTAATTCGTCGGATTCACACGTATAAAACTCCACTCGCACAAACATTTACTATCTACTCCCTCCGTTCACTTTTAATTGTCATATTGCGTTTTTTAAAAGTCAATTTGACTAATTTTTAAAGTTAAATTAGATTACATTAAATAAAAAATTTAAATATTCAGAAACTATACAAAAAATACTATAAATTGCAATTTTTTTCCATATTAATATAATGAAAAAATACACCATAAAATATTAATCAAAATTCTTATAATTTAACTCTCTAAAAAAGTAAACAACTAAAAATAGACGAACAGAATAATACTCTATTTTTAATACTCATAACTCGAACTCAAGAGCTTAAGGGGAGTAACAATTGAATAGGAAAGAAAACAGACAAGTGCTGACTGAGCCAATGAAATATTAGTAGTAAATGACAGCAATGGCCGTTGCGTAGGACAAGCACAGCAGCAGCCCCGTTTTCGCATTTCCCAAGATTCTCTCTGCAAAATCTTTCCTTACAGTATATAATTGCCCCTAAAACACCATTTTTTACGTACCCATTTCTTCTTCTTGAACATCTCTGTGATCTTCTTTCTTCTAGGAGTACCCATCTCCTAGAACCCTTTTAGTTTCTCTTTGTTTTTTTTTTTTTGAACAATTTAGTCATGGGAGGAGGAGATCACGGCGGCAAAGCGGACATCTCATTCGCTGGAATTTTCGCTAGTAGCGCCTTTGCTGCTTGTTTCGCTGAGGTAATTCTTCCATCAATCTAATCTCTTTTTTTGCAATCTTTTCGTGAAAATTGTTTCTTTGATTCAGTCTTATATCTGTTGCTAAGATTTTGATGATTCGAATAGGAGAAATGGGGTTGTTTCCTTTTTTTGTTTCTGGATTGTCGGGAATTGCTGATCCCCATTGAGCTGTTATGAGCTTATAATCCTCTGTTAAATCCTTTACTGGGTTGCTTTGCTGGTCAATTTTAAGTTTTGTTTTAATCTCCGAATGCTGTATGTTTGTATTAAGGTGCAATCTGTTTCGGCAGATAAGTGAGTTTCTTGGTTGAGGGTTTGAGTCATGTGGGAGGGTAAGTGAGAATACTATTGATCCTCCTTTTGGGGTGGGGGTGGGGGATCTGTTTTGGCAGATAAGTGAGGCTTGGTTGGAGGTTTGACTCGCACTAGAGGGTAAGTAGGAACACTATTGATCCTCCTTTTCGGGGGGTGGGGAATCTGTTTCGGCAGATAAGTGAGGCTTGGTTGAGGGCTTGAGTCACACTGGAGGGTAAGTAGGAACACTATTGATCCTCCTGGAAGAAACTGAGGCTTGATTTGTTCTGTCTTTAGTTAGGAGATTAATCACCTTATTATAGGATCCGTTAGAAAGGGAAAAGGGGATATCAGATGACCTTTAAACAAGGTTATGATGGTAACAAATAAATTTGTACTCATGCTTCCTTAAAAATAATTACTTGTAGAAATTTGGTGGGCTTGATTGTGTGATACTTTTATGAAAAACCATGTCTTGCTTAATTTTGGAGGAGTCATTTTTTTTCTTTTGTTTTATGAAGCTAGGCCTTGATCACGTAAGTGGTTTTCAAAGAACAGTGTATTGCTTATGGTTGTAGGAAATGAGGTTTGTTAAGTTTTGATGCAGTCTTTTGGGTCATCCGGCATGTATGGTGTAGACATGTAGTAGATTGTTTCGAAGTGTGCGTGCCGTGCTATTGTTCCTGTTAATGATTCCTTCGCTGCCTGTTAATCTTGTTTGCCTCATACAAAATTCTGTTCTCCAGGCGTGTACTTTACCATTGGATACTGCTAAAGTTAGACTTCAGCTTCAAAAGAAGGCAGTTGAAGGGGATGGGCTAGCTTTACCTAAATACAGGGGATTATTAGGTACTGTTGGCACCATTGCAAAGGAAGAAGGAATAGCTTCACTATGGAAGGGTATCGTACCTGGGTTACATCGTCAATGTATATACGGAGGTCTTCGGATTGGGATGTATGAACCTGTAAGTTATCATTTCTAGCTTACTACAGCTACAAGTTTATTTTGTGGTTTTTGGACTTTTACGGACTGTTTGCTTGGCGACCAGGTTAAAAACTTATATGTTGGCAAAGATCATGTTGGGGATGTGCCATTGTCAAAGAAAATACTTGCTGCACTTACAACTGGTGAGTGCCTTTTAGATGTTTTGCGTTCATTGTCACTTTGCTCGAGAGTAAATAGACAGTGAAGCTTTTATATCCATTTAGAAAATATCTGGACATAGGCTATAGAAGTTCAATGTTAAGATTATCAATAATGTACTTTCTGTTTTTCCTTGTATTGTTCTTTTTTATTGTCTGGTCTTTCAATATATTTTAAAGTAATTTGGTGATTCTTTATCAAATAGGTGCGTTGGGCATTACAATTGCAAATCCTACAGATCTAGTTAAAGTACGTCTTCAAGCTGAAGGAAAATTGCCAGCAGGTGTGCCGAGACGTTATTCTGGAGCTCTAAATGCCTACTCAACAATAGTGAAACAGGTTATATGTCTTGTCTAGCTCAGTTGTTTACTAAATCATGATAACTAACGGCACTCGGGGCTGCAAAATTGTGTACACCTACTTTGAATCATGATTTGGAAGTTAGTTGCCCCTTGAATTGAAATTCAATATTACCTAAACAATTATATCTGTGTTGCTATTCAAACTCCCACAATGTCTACCAATCAAGCGGGCATATACAACCTGCAGAAATATGTACCTTTAGTATGTAACATTTAACAACTATTATGTCCCTAGAATTGGAGACAAAGCATTTCTTGAAGATTCTTTCGTTGAACTATTCTTTGTTCGACTTTCTCATTCTCCATCTAACTTTGGTGTATTTGTTTATCATTCTCGGAGAAAAAGGGTAGTACTGTTCTTCTCCGTGTGGTTTCCATTCTCCTGGAAATATTAGGAAATTATGAAAAGTTCTATTTCATTTAAATAAATCAAATCCCCAGGTCTGGCAGCTTACTGGAGCATTTGCAATATAATGTAAATAGAACAGGTTTCACATGTGAAAATTTGAGGCAACTCATTGTTGAGTCATAGTTTTTCCCCACAAAATAAGACTCCTATTTGAACTCGTATGTTAACCTCTTTGCATTTTGTTTCTACCATATCTTGATTTTAGGAAGGAGTTCGAGCTCTGTGGACTGGTCTTGGACCCAATATTGGGCGGAATGCCATCATCAATGCAGCTGAATTAGCAAGTTATGATCAAGTGAAAGAGGTAGAGAAACCATAAGTTTCTTATTACCACCTCATTTTCCGGACCGTCTAATGTGGTTGTTTTCTTGGATTTGGATGTTTACCTTGTCATTCTTTTGACTTTTTGTTCTTTAAAAATTTCTGTGCAGGCTGTTCTTAGGATTCCTGGGTTCACAGACAATGTTGTTACTCATTTGATTGCGGGGCTTGGAGCTGGTTTTTTTGCAGTTTGCATAGGGTCCCCTGTTGATGTGGTATCTTCTATGTTCCTTATTATTTGGAATTGCTTTCCTTTTAGTCCTTTCTGACGGCAGTCCATGATTCAGTAATATTTGTTAATATTTTAGATCTTCTTGCCCAAATAGAGGATCTTCTTGGCCATATAGGGGGAAAAGTTATGCATATAGTCTTACTTTTGATGAAAAAAATTATCAAAGTCAATATCTAGCCTGTTAGATACACACCTTCATCTTGTGAATTTGAAGTCCTCTGCTCATGGATTTTCTTTATTATTGTGCAGTGCTTGCCTAATAATAGAACTCTAGTTTGGCTGGGGTAAATGGAGGAGGGATTAAAGGATCAAAAGTAACAATGGGAGTGTAAGGGGATGTCTTGTAATTAAAAGAGGATCACAGGTTAAAAAATAAATAAAGAGGGATAATCTGTCCTAAATTGGGCGGAAGCATGTCTATTTTACTAATATTAAAACCATACAAAGAATCATAAACAAATATAGATAATTCACTTAGGGAGAGGTAAACAAGTTACTTTTTCTTTTCTCAACTTTTTCCTTCCCCTTCCTGGAATCAAACATAGTAGAGCTGTGATCAACAGTACTGATATCTTGTTACTTGGTTGTGTATGATGGTAATACTGATTTTTTTTCAAATTCACGTTCTTAAGAAATTCACCAACATGCTTCTTATATTTTGGTTAGGTGATTTTTATTCAATACTATAATCTTTTAGATCACCATTTTTAATCTGTCTTCAAATTTCATCCCTTTAAAGTTGCATTATCAATAGACTTTGTAAAAATCTATTAGATTAATTTTGGTGATTATTCTTGTATAGCCATGAAGCACTGACATGGTAAACTGTGGATGCAGGTAAAGTCGAGAATGATGGGAGATTCCGCATACAAAAATACTCTTGATTGTTTTGTCAAAACATTGAAGAATGACGTGAGTTCATCACCTGTCCTTTCTATTGGTTATTGAAGCATCAGCCGTTTTGTAGACATACATTTTTCTCTTTAGTTTTTTGTTTAAGTAACTTATCTTGGCTTCTTACAAAATGAAGAACTCTACCTAAAATAACATAACCTCTCATTTGTCTCAAGATAGTTTAAATATTTTTACTAAATTCAGATCCCTATATCACAAATTTTCCTTACTGCTATTAGTTTTTTGTATGTGTAGTTTTCCGTTCCTTGCCAACAGCAACCTTTATGTGTAATGACATAAAAAATGACACTTCTCGTGTGGCCTTTATGTTTGCAGGGACCTTTGGCTTTCTACAAAGGCTTTATCCCAAATTTTGGACGCTTGGGATCTTGGAATGTCATTATGTTTCTAACATTGGAGCAGGTAAAGAGTGGAACCATATTCCCAGCGACACAAATTCTTTTCCATTTGACAATTGTTTGTTTATAAAACTTTATGCCAAACTACTTTTCCAGACTAGCGCATGTTTTGCTTCAATGTGAGGCTTTCTCAATTTCCAGTTGCTTCCTGTTTAAACTGTTCACTTGGCAACTCTTTGTTCCATTAGGCTTTGACAAATTCTTGATGAATAGCTGGCTGGCTTACCCTTTATTTTTTATTTTTTGGCAGGCAAAGAAGTTCGTTAAAAGTTTAGAATCACCTTGATATCAAAGAGGGATGGATCACCAAGCAGAGGATTACTAATTTACATTAAACATGGATTGGCTCAGCAATCATTAGAAGATGGAATCAACAAAGATATTTTTCAATACTTTTTTCATTTTTCGTCAATAATTCCCATTGGAGAGAACCCATAGAAACTGTGAGAAACCAGCTCAGAAGCATTTAGTTTTTCCATTTATAGGGGACCCTACTCTTACTATTCTTAGACTGCAAAATGTTTTTCCTTCCTTTTGGTTGCCAGGGGATTCTATTACTGATTTATGGAATTGACTCCAATTATAAACAATGAAGATTGAACTTGAGCTGTGTATGCTTCTGGTTGTGTTTTGTTCTTTTTTGTTGGGTGGCTTTAGGCACATGATATTTTTCCCGACTAATTCAGATTCATGCTTGGTAGTCTGTAGGCAATCTTTACCAAGAAGTTCTTCAGGTCAATCCCGTCATCTTTGGATAAAGGTGAAGGACTCCTTCAACACCATTTTGGTGTTTTTTTTTTAGTGAAAAGGTGGTGTGTACACAATCGATTGTATAAAAGGTGATACATTTGGTCCTTGCCTTAAATCTAAAATTAACCAAAGAAAGATATTTAAGTGTAACTTTATTTCGTGATCCATATAGGTTTTAGTATCACTTTGAGAATACATCAAAAGAACAGATGAAAAAAGAATATGTACAAGGTAATAAAATTTAGCACAAAGAGGAGGCAATAGATCTAAATTGAAAAAAGAACATATCTTATAATTTTCCATGGAATCTGCAAATCATATTACTACATGGCCAAAGCACACACGCCAACAAAGAGGAACTCAACTATTAACAGATCATATAAAACAAGCTTTAAGGTTTTCCATAAATTATAGGCTACATGTTATCCATTTTTTAATGGAAATGAAGCACAAATGCTGATGGAGAAACATTAGTAGTAAACTAGATGTGCTTGCAACTCTTCGATTTTTCACTTCATGTACTTGAATTTATAGGAAAAGTACCAACCATAACCTGCAAGGACACCAAATTACTCATCATTCATAACTTCATGATAATAATGATTACATAAAACTCAGAAAAACAATTATTCAAATTACTCGGATGAACCTTTTAGTCTACATTAACCTAGAAAAGATTAGAACCAAAATAAAATACACAAGATAATGGTTATTCTATTTAAACATGCAGGATATAAATGATGCCTCCATAAATGCTTCAGTTACTAGTACTTATTCAAGTGAGATAGAATCTAATACTTCAATTATAGTTAGCACCAAAAGATTTTCTTAGAAAACAAAAAAATGGTAATTTTGGAATTAAAGAAGTAAACAGTAAGAACCTGGACTGGCTCTGCTGCAATCAGACGACCATTAACTTCATCTGTAATAACAAGACAAGATGAACCAACTGTCCATGATTTATGTTGCTGCACTTGACCATCTTCAAATATAATAAATCTTCCCAAAAGATATTTTATTTTATATGAACCCTGCAGAACGACATGTATAATCATAAGATAAGTATCTTAAAGAGTTCAAGATACGTAAATTCTAGAATCTCATGTTTATAACCAACGACAAAACTCGATAAGCAGAATAACATGAGTGTATTCAACAAAAAATTCAGAGAAGTATAGAAGGGCACTCAAAATTTTCAGATAGTTTGCTTTCAGAAACTTCATAAACACAGTCAAGATCATTTTCACGTGTCTGGCCTTGAAGAGACAGGTCTGCACAGGAAAAAGCGTGTTTAAACCTTTAGATGAGGCGGTTCACACAATTCAACACTTCCAAAATGAAAGTCTCTCACACAAATTAGGGAGGAAACTACAATCCATGCTTACGAAGTTTCCAAGAGCAGATCACCCTTTACTCCTTAAAGTTGATACATACAAAAAAACAACTTACATATTATCACATTTGTAAATAATAAATGCGACTTTTATGGAACTGAATACTTCTGCACACCCTTTAAGAAATAATAAATAAAATGCATATTTTCCATAATGTATAGTCTTAATGGACTTGAGGAGTGATTTGGAATGAGTAGTTAATGGTAAGTGTAAAACATGAAGAAAAAAATTGTCGTACAAATTTAGTTTCAGTATAGTGAACGGAGGGAGTACTATATATATGATTTATCTATTTTGAGAATCTTTTTTATGAGTTACCACAATATTTTAGTATATCTATATTATGGAACTGAATACTTAACACTTCATTAGCTATGTCATCCTAACTAGTTTGCAGCATATTAGATTTATTTATTTATTAGCTTATCCAAGCATAACATCAGAAATCTCCTTTGCTATATCTAGATAGCACATTATGTCCATTACCTATTAAACACGAGAAGCGGAGATAACTATGTGCAACATCATTGTTGTTCATTGTAATGATTGTGCTGGACTAAACTCGTGAGATGCAAGCAGAAACAATGTGAATAAGATAATCAAGTACCTCATCCGAATGCGGGTGCAAAACTGAACCAGTAGCTGACAAGATCGAGCCCATCCATCTGCGACCATAGGAATTTTCAGAATTGTTGGTACTGTTCTGAAAATAAGTCAGAACTTCTTCTCTAATATCCTGAAAGGTAAATGGAGTTCTTTGAGTGCACTTTTATCACCCACTACGTACAACTTGGAACAATGCAGGCAGACTCCCCTTGGTAATAAATTGCATGGTTTGAGATTTTTCTATAAGATAGCGGATCACAATTAAAGTGGTACACTTAACCTCACAAACTGTGAGTTCACGGTAATTCCAACACATGAGAACCTATGATTTGAAAATTTATCCTTTTCTCTGTTTACTAGAAACACTTTTGGAATTTCATGGGGAAAATATGCTTTTATTTGATAATTTATTGTATAATAGGAATTATGTCACAACAAGTATTTTCTAAGTAAAGCTCCTAATTCAATAGATTGCCATTTTAGTTCACAGTTTAAAATTCTAATATCCTTTTTAACTCACACATCCCTACAAGCACTTAGCCAAGAATGTAATACAATTGAAGCAAAGGATCCATCATTCATGTAGGTGATACAATGTAATTGGGACTAAGGCTAGTAGTTGTCGCTATACTTACATTAAGTTCAATATTTTCCAAGAGTCTGTTTAAAGATTCGGGATTTATATATTTAAATAGGAATAATGTGAGAATTAAATAACCCCCAATTTACCTCAAAAGACAAATGATATAATATTGGAATCGAATGGGCCACAATAGAGCAGAATGGACATGTATGATATATTTCAACCCAAACATGTTTAAGCTTGAGGCATACTTGATTGATTGAATATCGGGCAACAATAGAGCAGAATGGACACATATAATCTAGGTTAGCCGATCCAACTTGTTTAGGATTGATATTTGAGGCATAGTTGATTGATTGTATATACGCAACTACCTAATATAACCTACACCAATGG